>VUQG01015457.1:6159-20799 GCA_015106755.1 Etia nguti
AAAACGGGCGGGGGGGGGGGGGGGGGGGGGGGGGGGAAGAAAATTGTGAGGCTGTATAGAGTTGTAATCTCACATCTCAAGTCAGCACACTGAATCTTTTTGATCTACACGATCTACCCACTGTCTGCTCAGCACACACCTGTGCTAATTTACGGCGGTGCAGAAATTAAATACACGGTATCTCATGGACTATAAGGTCACGTTAGGTTGAGGAAATGGCGTGTCTAGACTTCATAACAGCTCAGGACGAGGATATCTTCTTCCTGATTTACTCGCTGTATTTTTACAGTCACTTTGAAACATAATGGCACGTCAGAGATATATTGGAAAGCTTTACTAGTGTATTATTTTACAGTCCATCAGATCACAGCTCGTGCACTCGATGAAATATGTTTTAACCTAGTTAATGTGTAATGCGAATCTCGCTGTTGCTCTCTCTCTGTCTCGCTTACTGTTATTTCTTTAATTTTTATTTTTATAGATTTTGGATTAGAATGAAGCTCATTTTTAAAGCTGTTTAAAGGAGAGTCAATGTTAGAGAAAACAGGAAAACCCTTAAGAGTAATGGTCGTCATTATGACTGTATTGTGAGAAATAGTGATGCCCAGACAGAGTATGTCAAGTTATGCCTGCTGTCATGTAGAGAAATTTGAAAATATTTATATGTTAAGATTATTCTTTTTGGAAAGAGGTTTTGAGGTTTGTTAGTTTCAGAATCCCGCATATGGACATTTTGAAGCTCTACTTTGTAATTTTGAGCAAACTAAAAATCTTTTTGGTTTAGAAGTTTTGGACTTGAACACCAAATACATTCACCATAACACAGTTAACTGCGCAGTAATCTCATAACATTATAACACCACAAACACAGTATAGATCAGTAACTTAAGTTTAAGGTATAACTCCAGTTGCTAAAGTTAAATGTGTATTCCCCGACTGGTTGGCGAGTTTGCTGGAGGTTTCTGGCTGACACTAGATGAAATCAGTTGCCAAGAGCTTGCTGCACCAAAAGCCTCCTATTTATTGGTTTTGTCACTAGCAGATTGCAACCATCACCTGTAGTTTGCATGGAAGATGCCACCTTGTCTGCAAATATTGGCCAACTACTTGGCCAATATACTGTGTATATCTCCTGATGTGGTGACACAAACTGTAAATGGAGGATCTTCGCCTGCACATTGCATGTTTAAAAGGAACGATTCTGTTTTCAGGTTGTGTCGAACTTTCGACACGTCTAACCCGCATTTCTAACCCGCAAACTGCGGGTAGCCGTTGCAGTCTGTCCCTCGCCAAAGCAATTCCAAGGAGCTTTTCAGTGCAGCACCACATATGTCTTTACACCTAGTCAGTGCCAGCAACCTCTGGCAACCAGTTGCCAACCAGTCTGGAAATACACATTTTTCCCTAGTAAGTGCTAGTTTCAGGTTGGTTGCTGACCAGTCCCTAGGCCTGTGTGACTGGGACCTTAGCTCAGGTGAAGCCTAGCAGAGAGCTAATGTCTGCAACCATCTGTGTCAACATAGACCTGTCAGTCAGAGTGGCCACTTCCTTAAATGTGAGCCTTAGAAATATATTTAAATGGGTGAAAAAATCACATAGTTATCTAGGTGGAAATCTAATGTATACTTTATTGATCCCCGTGGGGAAATTCCTCTCTGCATTTAACCCATTCACTCAGTGAAGCAGTGCCATTGGGCGCCCGGGGAGCAGTGTGTAGGGACGGTACCTTGCTCAGGGGTACCTAACCCCTGACCTTCCGATCACGGGGCCAACACTTTACCTACTGAGCTATCCCTGCAACAGAGACTATTTTGTTGTTGTTGTACCAGACTCTAAAGCTTTATATTTCTCCTTTAAAGTTGATCATGTTAAAATGGGAGTCAGTGAGGATCGACTCACTTTTGAAGCCAGCTTCAATTGGCCGTTTGAGGAACTGCAGGTTTCAGCACTTTTGTGCTGTCTGTATTTTTTAGCCCTGGAGGCTGCCACTCAGCTTTACCCTTACTCCAGCTTGATTAAAATAGTTTTTCTAGATCTAGAGAAGAATTTGCAGCCTTATACCAAGATTGCATAAAAAGTAAAATGTAATCCAAGCTGCATAATGTCACTTGAGGCCTGCCCTTTTTGTTTCTTGATTGACATTTGTTTAATGACTTTTCTTTTTGTATTGGTGCAGTTGCCTTAGAGCTGACACAAAAAGTGTCAGTTACACTGTGCTTGGTTACAAGCAAGGCTTGGAAAACACACAAAGATGAACATAGACAAAAGCTGGAAACAAGTGAAAGTTCAGTGGCCATGTTTGCATAAGATATCTCACATAATTTAAAAAAAAAAGCTAATTCTTTGTCTACACTGCAGTGCGAATCTCATGTTTTCGTCATGTTTCTACTTTGGAGAGATTTTTGGAAAACATCGATGTGAACATTGGGGCTTAGTTCAGATGGACGGCCAAAAATGAGTTTTAGAATTTATCAGGTATTACCTGGCCCTTAGAGTGAGAGGGAAGGAATGAAAAGTCAAGATAGAGAATTGAGAGAAGATATAACAATTTAGGAGAATCTGAGCAAGTTTGGGGGGGGGTCGGGCGACAGCCGAATAAAAGTGAAATAGAGTGAGTGAAGACATGGAGTACGTGCCTGTTTCGCTAGAGGAGAGAGCAAACCCAGCAACTTACTCCTGGATGGGTCGATAGATATGAGCAGGGAGCTGCTGGAATAATTGAGTACAGTCATTGGGAGTGTGAAAAGCACTAGGGCAGCAAAAAATAGCCATAACTCAATGAGATTGGAGGTGAGATTTACAATGTGTGTGTGATCAACAACAAAGATTCCACCATATCTGAGTCAACCAGAGCAGGTAAAAAAAAAAAAGAAGCTGTGGCTTCATCCCAAGGAGCAGCAAAGGCACCTTGTAAATATTTGTTGGCAGCACTCAAGCTATGAGACTCACCATCAGTGCCTGGATCAATACCTTCATCTCCCAGATGTCATCTCTAAGCTTTGTGGATAACGGCAGGAAAAAACCTACAGGGGCCCGTGTTATAGCAGGCTGAGTGGAGGCAAAGCACAGGTACTCGCATAAATTTGTGTCTGCTGAATTTTCATTTACAAAATGACAGAATCAGTCATAGCTGTCTCACACAGCTCCACGTGACTGTACAAATATGTTCAGGCAATATGGGAAAATGTCATCCGCATCAGTTTGAATTATGGCCCCTGTTTTGTGTACACTGTGTATTGTTAAGCCTGGGGGTACTTTGACTGGTAGCAGTTCATGCTTCATTAACTAAAACAATACACTTGTGTGACATTTTCTGTATGCACTTTTCATAGTTTATGTTATTCCAGTCACTCACTTGGGGCAGTAAGCATTTTTACAATGGGTGGAGATAACCATACGATGACTAAGAAAGGCAGTTCCATGCACGGCAGACCCCCCTCCCTCGCTCTATCTCCCCTCCCTTCTCAGTCCCTGTGTCGCCCCCCTCCCAGCCTCATCTCAGGCATGAAAAAGTGAAGATGGGCTGTGGCATTGGCTGCCATTCAGCCTGACTCTCTCATCGGCCCCACAGAATGCCTTTCAGGGTCCCCCAGAGTAACAACTGCTGCGTTTTATTACAGCGTGAAATGGGGAGTGAAAGAGCGCTCTGGATGTTCCTACTTAACCATGCAGAATGTGTCACCATTGGGCAGGAAGATAAGAGGACAAAGGGGAAATCAGCCGCCCAAATGCTTTTGTTAAGGCTAACAGCTCAAGTCCATAGAAACAACCCCATGCTCTTGTTTACATCTCTGAGAAAAGAAAAGCATTTGTGTTTTTGGGGGGGTGAAATTTGTCCTGAAATATGTTAACATTCCATAGAATAATTACATGCATTCCTTGTGATACTAAAACAGATGGTAGCTCTGATGCCAGGCTGAGAAATTTGCTCAAGGGAGCCCCGATTCTGGCACCCAGAACCAGCACATACACTACGTCCAGGTCAATTATGTTCTCCACTCTAGTTCTGTGGTGTATTTTTTCCAGATTATGTTTCGGAAGTTAAACATTAGCTGCTGGTGGTGCAAGAAATGTAAATGTTTGAGTACTTCAAATCTCCAGAGGATCCACTGATACTCACCATAAGATCATACTGTGTACATCTCCTGATGTGGTGCTATTCATATAGGAAGCTTTACACAAGGTGTAGATATAGATAGACTGTCCCTACAAACCACAAACCACTGTGATGGCACCCACTCATTTATGATGTCCTCGATTTTAATATTTGAGTCATAAGCGACTATTTCTACATCAGTTAGCATTCATAAACTGTACAAGTGCATCTCAAATGCACAGATACCAGCTAATGAGGGGTAAGTAACATATAAATAGAAAAAAATGTGTTGGATGGAAAAAAAACTACTAATGTGACCTAGTGTTTCGAAGTATTACACATGGATGTAGCTTCCAGGATAATAATAAAAAATAAAGCTATAAAGCATTCTATCAGAAGGCCACCAGATGGCGATAGCAATGGTTGCATAAAGACTCAATCCTATAGGAAGTCTATGGAAATATGGCTTTCTGCCTTTACTTCTGTAAGTGCTTTGCTGCTAAATTTACTGGCTTAGTTACTCATTTTGGGGTCATAATGAATAGAAAATGTAATTTATTTTGTAAGTTTTGGTCATATTATGTTTCAAAATGAAGGAAATGTTTGAATCACAAGTCACTAGCCAATGAGTTTGCGGTTTTCATGGTTTTAGTTTTGCAAAAAAAACCTTAGTTGCAAAGACACTTTGCACCTAATAATGCATACCTTTCAGGACCCCATACAGTTTTCACACAGGGGGAAGTAAGACCACATCATTCTTTGTATCAGGCTGTGAACACGTTTATTCCTGCATCCACGTTTGCATTTCCAACCTGGAAGCTGCAACAGATTGATTTGCTTTTTTGTTTTTTGTTTTTTAACATTGTCTTCATTTTTCAACCCTAGACGTTTCCATGTGTTAGTTGAGTTGGGATTTTTTTGTGTTGTATTTAACATTTAGTTTAAGAATTCCCATTGACTAAAGGTCAGCAAAACAACATTTTTAAAAATCAATGCATTTAAAAATGAAGCTACTTTCATCTTTCTTATTCACAAAAGGTCACCATAGCAAGTAGCTCTGCATGTTTGATTTGGCAGACTTTTACACTGGACACCACTTTCTGAAGCAACCCTGAAAGTAATTGTCTCCTTTTGGGATTTTAACTGGGGTTCTTTTGTTTGTTAGTTGAATGTAGAAAAACCAAAGAACTGTTTCAGTAAGGTGAGGGTGTGTGTACCAACCTGGGATGGGGTGGAGGTTGCACACCCTTAAGAAATTGCACAAGAGTTTATAGAAAATAAGTGTTGGCCCATCCAAAGGATTATTCTGGCAGCATCAGTAACATGGTTTAGTTTGAGCATCAAACTGTGTAAATAGGAATCAGGCCCTTGATTGATGAGTGCACCTTTGTAATTATATCCAGGCATCCTATTTGCTTTGGCAAGACATCTGTCGTCGGTCCTCATCTTCCCTCCTTAAATGTCAGGTTGGGAGGTGTGGCTGCGGAGAAATGCTGACAGACTGTCAGTTTTCAGCACACCTGCAGGGAGCTCTGCCTCAACACAGATGCTTATCTTTGTGTCGTTTATGATGCAGCCACTTGTACAGCAAAAACAAGTTCCCGATAGAACTGTGCAGCTTTTTGCTAGTTAAGAACTTTTGCCCCGAAGAGTTACATTTCAAAAAAAAAAAAAAAGAAAGAAAAAAGACTGCGAGGGTGAGACAACACTAAACCCACGGCCAGCATTCTGATCTGTGTTGCAATATCCATGGTACGCAATGTGCTGTGTTAATTCATGCTGCTTGGCACACAGGCCTGAGCATCTCGGGGTAACGATGATTCTATTTTCACTCGTGCAGTTGTGATTGTGGTGAACCAGAAAGGGTTTCATCCTCAAGAAAAGTCAATGGAATGCATTCAGGCCATGCACACAAGATCTTTCAATGAGTAAAATGAGCTTGATCCCCAGGCTTATGTGTGTATGTTCAGTGATTTGTAGAAGGGATTTGGGGGCTTTAACATGTGCGTCTACTGGCAGAATGTCCTTTAGACACTGGTAAAGCACACAGTTATTGCCTCAACACCTCATTGTTGCAGCGTGGGGCTCGTATATGAGCCTGGGATGCTGAGGTTTGCTGCTGCTGCGCCACAGCCTCTGCTCCCACAGGACACAATTGAAAACAGAATTAATGATATAAGGTCACCATATTATGAATAGCAGATGATTTTAAAACGGCATAGAGTGAGGCATGACTTGGACAGCGCAACTAAGCTCGTATGTCATCTTAAGTCTCCGAGGTGTTACAGCGGTTTCACCTGATCAGCTCTGTAGAAACCACATTAGTTTCTCTTGGAGCTCTCTGCTGTCATAACCCGACAGGGTGTCCAATTTTTTCCTCTTGGCACTTTATATTTTATATTGCTGGAGTGATATCTATATTGCTATGAAGTAATTAAGAAAATACCTTCCCTCCCAGCCTTCTCCTCTCTCGGGAAATGGCCTGTTTAGCACTCAGCACACTGTCCACACAGAGGTTGTCAGCTCCTTGAGACAGGGTTGGGTAAAGGAGAGACCCGGCAGAGAAGCAGAGTGCTGGCAGACGTGTGCACGGTCCTGATTGCAGCTTGCTCCTCCAGAAGCAAGGTTTATGTTTCATCATGCGCCCGTCCACCACACTCCATAAAAAGCAAATAAACTGTTCTCTGGCAATGGCATAATAATGACAGAGCCGGCTAATGAGTGAATTAAAGAGTAATAACTAAAACTCTGGCTCCCAGCCTGAGATGAAAAAATTCTTACCTCAGTTCCAGTGTTTAATGCAGTCACTACAGTAGGTGCCCTGATTTAATCATTCTGTGTGCCTTACTCTTTGTGTTCTTATCATAATTTGTATTCAGGGTTCTCCTTTTCCAACCAAAAGTGGACTTTTGCTAATGGCAGGTATCCATGTCATATTTGCCTCTATTACTTACCGGCATATTGAACTGTCCTAGATGATGAATGTAGGAGAAAGCGTTGAAAATGTAGTGTTGTGCCTACTTTAGCTGCACTGTAGCTGGTGAAGGAGTCTAAATTAAACAGGGTTGAATGAGTGGCTTTGGCAGGTCGTTGGTGCGGTTTGGGCTGCTCCCAGTGCAGTACAGAAGCAGCCTGGCAGCGGTTTGACTGAGCTCGCTCTTCTTTTTCACACCAGCTCTCAGCGGCCAGGAGCAAGAGCACATAAGACCCTAGCTTTTCTCAAACCCAATCCGAACACATTCCTTTTTCTGCAGCGGGATCTGCCTGATTCTATCGGACACGCATGGACCTTTTTGTTATATTACATTCACCTTTATTGAATTTGATTCGTTCGGGGTGAGCAGCTGCGTATAAAGGAGAAAGGAGGAGTTTTGACTGGAATCCTGAACTTTAATTTTAAACGTTATCATCCCGAGTTATGTTTGGCAAAACGAGTTAGAGCTGCACTTTAAGCTGAAGTTTTTCTTTTATCCCGCGCCTATTTCGAGCATTTGGTAAATTTGTTCCGCGTGTTAAAAAAGGGAATCCCAGGAACATTAAACCAAGTGTATCATTTATTAAATGCTCTCTGTTCAGCATGGTAAAAAGAAGGGAGCTTAGTGCCAGTGCCAAAGTGTATCGAGCCCAGACATGTGCAGGGGAAGTGGCAGGACGAGAAGGAGGCGCAGACAGCATGGGAGGCTACTAGTGTTAAGGCGTGAAGAGAGAATCTGTCAAGGCCTACACCAAGCAAAACTCAAGCAAGAGCAGAGTTTTTAAGAGACAGCCTGTGCCTGACAGACAAACTTTCTCCCATGTCTGCTTTTGTAGAAGACTGTTTATGTCCTTTGACGGTTTGGCCATTGTCCGTAGCAAAAAGTGGTGTGTTTGGTTGCTGCAAAGGTGGTAGGGGAAGTGCCTAAGCGAGGTGCCTGTCAGCCCGCCACAAGTAGGCACCATCTCCACAGCGCTAACACTTTGATGTGGCTGGTTCTTTGAAAAACTGACACCCTTCTCCTTTTCACAGTGCCTGGAGCCCTGCAAGGAATCCTGGGACCTGAAGGAAAACCAGTGCCAAGATTTATGCGAGGTATGTCACTGCCACAAATGCTGCGGTTGCCTCAGATTTTGAGCTTTTGAGGGTTTTTTTTTTTTCAGGCCCAGTGGGAAGATTTAGTAAGAGGAAAGTTTGAAAAGGGGTGTGAAGCAACTGGTTTTGCACTGTAACGACACCCTCTGTGAGTCTAAGCTGTTTAATGTACTCGCCGCTCCAGTGAGTCATGAGCAGAAATGTAAACAGGAGAATCACTGTTAGCTCACAGCCCTGCCTTTAAAAAGTAGTCTGACTTATATTTTTTTCTCCCCTTCTCCTCCTCTCTTCTTCCTCAGCCCCTCTTTCCCAAGAAACACTACGAGTGTCTCACTAGCTGCGAGTTCCTAAAGTCTGTGGAGGGAGTGAAGCAGGGTGACTGCCCTGCCCCGGAGAAGGCCAGCGGCTTCGCAGCTGCCTGTGTGGAGAGCTGCGAGGAGGATGGAGAGTGTTCAGCTGTCAAAAAGTGCTGCTCCAATGGCTGTGGCCACACCTGCCAGCTGCCAAAGAATCTCTACAAAGGTGATGCTGAAGGCAGATAAAGTCGCACATTATTTTATCGTATTCTGCAACAATAAATCTCCATGTAAATCCTTAAGAAGTCACATATGGTCCATTTGGCAGCCCCTGGTTGTTTAATGAATACAACAGCAAACACTTCTTGAGCTGCTGCTTTGTTAAAGATACAACCGGGGTATCGGTTTACAGTAAAAGCAGCCATTTTGAAACAAGTCATTTTGTTTGACCTGGCTTCGTCCCGGCCACGACACAAGCAGTTTTCCAACCACAGCAAGGCACATTAAAAGTTTTTTACCTTTCCGAGGAGCTGGAGCAGCACAGCATGTTGCCTCAGAGTGCTGCTGCTTTGTCGTTCCATTACCGAAATATTTAACAAGATTTTCTAAGGAGAAAACGTGTCTTGGTATATTTTTGGTAACTAATAATGGTCCGCGTTGTTACAGGTGACAAATGCACTGCGTTTCCTGTGACAGCTTCACGTTTAAAGCCCGCTGTGTCTTCCCATGCTTTAAATGTGAAGCACCACCGGTGGGAGAGTAAAGTGTAATCAAAGACACCGTTATCATTCAGACAAAACCAAAATCAGTCGAGCCTGATTAAATGTAGAGCATCGCTGGAATAACTAGACCTAACAACCAAAGTGACTGCATCAGAGAAATCATTCCTGAATGTAAATAAACTGACTGCCTAATGCTGACAAATGCTGTCCACAGAGGTAAACAAGGTTTGTCAGAAATAGCAGTCTTATGGATTGTAACTTCAGCATTCCTAAATTGCCGCATTAATAGCAGTTTATAATAAGTCAGAACATAAGTATTAAATGGTTACATACTGTGTATTGTAAACAACTCTGTCTGTGATTTCCTTATATATCAGCACCTTTATTTGCTTGTTTCAGGCTTGCAATTAACTGCGGTTCTGACTACACACATTAAACTCTACACATCCAAGTCCCCAATTTAGTTTCTTTTTAAGTGGTATTTTGTATCAGCTTGTTCCAGCTGCTCATTGAAGCCATGTCATGCTCGCACTGAATTAAGCATCCGCACCTAAGACTTAATGTTTTTCTGTCCCATTTCAACTGATTAATTGTCTTCCAGATGTCTTGTGTACATTTTTATAAAGATCTCAGTAAAATTCGGTGAATTTGAAAGCTGTTTGATTGCGCAGCATTAGTTTAATTAGTTGCTGGCAGAACATTTGAGATCAATGAACAGAGAGAGGAAACCTTAGATAAAATGTTCAGACTTAAAATGCTCTGTGACAAATGAGAAGGCTCTAAAAATAGTTATTTAATAAACATCATTCTTTATTTAATACTTAATTATTGACAGGATACTAGTCAGCCAAGTTGACAGACCTTAAGGGACAGTGTCTAAACATCAGATTGTGTGCACAGATTACCTAACTGTTAGCACACTTGGGACACAGTACTATGGAAATGTTTGAGCTACCCCCCATTTCTTTATATTTTGCTACAAAAATGTGAAAAAAAATGCAACGATTTCTCGAATCTTGCAAACTTGAATGGAAGTACAATATATTAGGCAAAAGCAAATTTTGTTTAATTCTAACAAGCTTGAAGGTGAATATTTGAAAAAATTCAAATCTGGATTCATCACTCCTTGAAACCTGTTGCTACAGGTTTCCAGCTCAGTTCTTGTATAATCTTTCATACCTCAGCCTTTTCTCCCTGTTTCTCTTCCCTAAGAATGGCTTCTTGACAGTAACCCTTCCACTGAGAACATTTCTGATGCATCTCTCAGGTCCTGATTTTTAAAGACTTTCAGATACTATTCACCTGCTGTAGATAGCATTTGTTATTATAATTATTGCTATTATTTTTTAGCCCTTTTTGCACCTCCATGTGTCCTGTTTGTTTTAAGGACACATTTCACACCATGATGGGATATGCCAAGTGTTCTGCTAATAACTCTTTAAGAATCACCTTGTTGTGTCTGTCAAATTGTGATTTTTGTAGATTCAGCTAAAGGAAAAAAAATGCATTTTTGTGGCAGTCTGCTAGTAACAAAGACACAACAGTAGTTCGTCCCTTGAGTTAGGGGCCTTTTTTTAATAATGGAATCATTCATAGCCACAAACAAACTCTGAAAATGGCCAGGTACAAGGAATGGAGAAAATATTTTGGAAGGAGAAGTACTGCAAGAAAGTCTCCTTGGAAGCAAAATGTAAAGAAATGAGAAGTGGCTCAAAACTTTTGCACAGTGTCGTAAGTCTTTATTTAATAATTGCTGAGTATGGCTTATAAGAAGGACAGGACTAGATTACATAACGCGGTTCATCAGCCTAATCTTGCATACTCTGCTTTTCTACTTTTCCTGTTCATTACGTGGAGTCTCATATCTGGTACCGGTTCAATGCAGCCGTCATGTTTTTTTAATATGATTAACTGCTTCAGGTTGCATAATTTTCATAAATACCGTTGAACCAATTAATCCCTCCCTGTTAAACATTATTTTAAATCTCAGTGACGCAAATGCAGATAATCTTGCAGGGTTTTTGACAACTGCCGTAAGAACCTGAAAATCTTTATTTCATCTCTTTGCATTGTGCTTCACCCACACATCCCTCATGCCATTTCAGCTGTAAATGGGAATGGATGTTCAGCATTGAATTTGCAGGATAAGCTTGAGGGTTTCATAGACACAGATGTACCCAAGAATCTTTGCTCCAGTAAAATGGTTTAATAGTGCTGCCCAAGGCGACTTGATGTACCGCGGGTGCTGAGTCGTTATGTGAAAGAACCCAGGGCCCTTGAACTCGGAAGATTGGAGCTGGAACTGCATTATATACGCTGTCAGCACACAATTGCTGGCACCCTGAGGCCATAACAAAGTTCAGGAGATGAAGCAGTGGTAGGAGAGTCTAAATTAAGCTTTGAACCGCCCCACTGATAGACTGTAGTGCATGCTTTGAATCACACTTTAAGCATGGTTTACTGTGTAGCATATTTAGTATTGCATGGCAGGAGCATGTGATATGTCAGTTTGAGCTTGTGCACACAGTAGAACATGGAAGCATTTATATTTGATTGGATCTTGAGGGACGTCATGGTGGATGTCATGCACTGAAAGGTGTACAGCACCCTAATCTGGGAAAGATGAAAGCGGGCATGACCATGAAAATTTCTGTACAGTGACCGAGTCAATGAAAACCATTCACCGCACGGCGAAACCTTCATTTCGAGCAGCCTTCCTGCTGATTTAGCCCAAACACTGAGCTCATGATGGGTCGCCTTCAGCACTGCATTTACACCGAATTACACCGAGTATTCTGGTGAAAGTCTGGATGGAATTCCTGTCCCGGTCCTCAGTGTTAAAGGTCTAATTAGATGCTCATGCCTTCAAGAGTGTAATTGTTTCTGTGTGTGTGCAAGTGTGCATGTAGTCTTCACCATGATGAGCCTTGATGCTGGAAGCCATTAGCAAACATAAGCGGGAAGAAATGGAGCGTTTCCCCCACTGAGATCACTCTCAGATGTGTGCGTTTGTGTGTGTGTTCGTGTTCAGGTTAGGGTCCCCAGTTAATGTCTAAGTCCCCGACAGCCCCCCCGGCCCCCCCAAAAAAGTCTTGAAGATCTCTGAGACACTGGACCCCTGCTGGGCTTTTGATGTTTAACAAACTTTCTTCTTCATCTTCTTCTTTTTTTTTTTTTTTGCACCAATAAGTTCCACATCATCCACTGCTCTCCAGTATTGCCTTAGTTTTATTTGGGGAGAAGTGCCTCAAATAAAATATGCAGTGCGTATAGAAATAGAAATAACTAGCTTATTAGACAGTCTCTCCTTTTATAATTCTTTCATTTTCATATAGTTCTCTCTAGTTGTTCTCATTCCTGGGAAGAATTGGCTCGACATGTGACACAAGCCAGCACATTTTGCATGTTTCCTATTTCTGAGAAGAAAAAAAAAAAAAAAGAGAGAATGTCAGAATTTAATTAAATGTAGTCATAGTCACGCTGTCACAACAAGTCAGTCAGTCCGCAAGCCCCCCTCGCATTACTGTAAATCATTGTGCTACACCGAGTATTTACACTGTTTTCCTCACCCCCTGTAATTAGAGCAGTCATTATGACAGTATGTGCGTGAGTATTGAGAATTATATTCCTGGAGTGTAATTGTTGGCATGATTAAGACATGAATGAACGCTGTACCCTTGATCGTGCTTCAGCAACAGTTGCATCATGATTTGGAGTAAGTGTGTGGCAAGGAAAAGAAAAAGAATGAAGCGTGATTTTTTTTATTTATTTATTTTTTTGGACCAAACCTGTCTCGAAGGTTATCTTTGGAAAGCTCACGGAGAAGCATTCATTGTCCTCGTACGTATTGTCAAAGAGACGTGTGGCGTGTGTGTGTCTTTGTATTTTCGTGTGTAACTTTGCTTGCGAGCACTTGGGTGACTTTGTGGGAAGATGAGCGAAGACAGAAGGGGAAGAGGAATGCTGCGGTTACCTCGGTGTTGATTATTGCGCAGGAAAAATGACACGTTTGTTCGCGCACGCTCTGCTGTGGAGCTGTGAAACCACAGCACAATGACCCCCAGCTGTTAGTATGCAGAAAGCTGTTATCAATGGGACAAAACAAAGTACTGAGTCCTTATGCATATGACTCAAGGGGGTCCTCCTTCCAGGATTCTTGCGCATCAGTCACTTTTTCATGCTCTGCAAGGGGGCTGAATAGACATATAAGCTTATCAGATGCTCTGAATGCAAATCGCACTCTTCATTATGTTGTTTACCGACATGCTGCGTGATAGCCTTGAGCGTGGAGTGATGCCGATCATAAATGCGAAGCAGCAGTGGGCCGTTCGGCAGCGACAGAGGTCCAACATAATGTTCTGAAGTGCTAGGTGATTTATGGAGAACTGTTGGACGTGTTGGGCCTTCTCCTGTAGTTCCAAACTTGCTTTTCCAATCTCCATCTCATTATCACCGTGCCCGACGCTCAATCAACAACTCACTACGTGTCCAGTGCAATAAATTTACTTGAGAGAGTCAGTCTGACTTGGCAGAATGTTTGGCCGGTCCCGCACTTAATAAATCTCTAATTTATTGCACATGGCCGCACTGACTTTGACTGAAAGGCTGAATGTGAAGTTCAGTGATGCAAATTAACACTGCATGCATGTGCGCGGATGCTTGTACTGGATTATTTTGCGTCTGTGAGCGAGAGAAAGAGAGCATACCTAAATGCAAACTGCGTGTATCATCACTAAGAAACGCAGCTACTAAAACACAGGAAATCTCCCAATCTGCCACAGTAGAAAGACGATGTTGTTGACCCGCAGCATGTATTTAATCTTTTGGGATGAGATCATGTCTCATTTTGAAATCTGTATCTGTCCAATTCGGAGGGAGTCATTCATATTTCCAACCTACATTTGTCAAGAGAGGAAAACAACACATATCATGTATAATTTCTCCAACAATGTTCCACACAAGTGGTGATATTAATCCTTGTCAGTGTTTCAACATCCGTTCTTGTACTTTTAGGAGTCCCTCTGAAGCCAAGGAAAGAGCTGGTGTTCTTGGAGCACCCGTCCGGTCAGCTGGAGATCCGCTGGTCCTCCAAGTTCAACATATCCGTGGAGCCTGTGCTCTATGTGGTGCAACGCCGCTGGAACTACGGTATTCATCCCAGTGAGGATGATGCCACGGAGTGGCAGACAGTCGCACAGGTAGAAACCGACACACCACACAGATAAATTAATGGAGAATCCCATAAATGCATGAAGTTTGTTGTCCGAGGACTCCTTCTCGTCACATTTCACGTGTCCCAACATGCCACAGCTGTGAAACTGCTGCTCTGCACTGCAGCATGCGGTTGCACATTCCTCACAGTGTCTTTGATAGTTTGGCAATGAGAAACACACAGATGAATGATGTGGCAGCACACTCACATGGGGCTGTGACCCTGTGTAAACCCTGACCCCTGTG
>VUQG01015457.1:47533-66982 GCA_015106755.1 Etia nguti
TATTTATACATCTACAGATGAATGTGGCGTGAGTTTCCCAGTTATTAAGCTGTGCAAGATTTGATCAAGATTTACATGCATAAACCAGCAAAAGAAAACAACCAAACAAATAAAAGAAATCCACAAACCTTGTTGCTAGTGGTTTAATGTAGGCTTTCACTTCCTGCTATCAAACTACACCAGCCAACCATAGCACAGTGCAGAAGGAAGCACGAATCTACCCATGACAGGAGGCCTGTGCTGATGACAGCGTAACAGGATGTAACATTTAATGGTATCCCCCTGAGTTTAGATGCAATTTTAGCTATCAATTTTAGATAGATAGATAGATAGATAGATAGATAGATAGATAGATAGATAGATAGATAGATAGATAGATAGATAGATAGATAGATAGATAGATAGATAGATAGATAGATAGATAGATAGATAGTTTGTTCGTTCGTTCTCTGGGCTTTCTGAAGGTCTTTCAAATTTTTTCTTTGAACACTGGTTGCTCTTTCACCTATTTTCAGTCAAGACCTTGTGCCTGACTGTTTTCAGATGACTGTTTTTCCTTAAGCCACTTCACCCTGACCTACAATTCAAGAATAAAAAAGGCGCTCAATTCATTAAATTATTATTTTTTTTAAATACTTTTGCACCCATAAGGTGATTCCCAAAGAGCTGTTAGCTAAAAACTTTGCATATCTCAGCACGGTGTGCAATGTGTCCTCAAAAAATCAGAGGAAACTAGGCATTCAGAGGAGAAAAAAAAAATTTGGATCTCTAAAAATAAAACATCTATATCAACGATGTCATAGAGGACCTGGACTATTTAAGCTCTTCAGCTGATCCATCTACTGTTTGCTGAAGACTCATTAGACATGATCTCAGTAGAAGGGAGGCTGAAGCATGCCAAATTACACAAGAACTGGACAGAAAATCAGTTGCAGCAGTTCTTATGGAGGGGGAATGTATGGAGGTCAGGAGAGAGGTACAACATTGAGTGCTTACAGCCATGATGGACGCTCTGTCATGGTTTGGGACTGGATTTCAACCAGAGTTGGGGACCTTGCCAAAATTAATGGTATTATGAACACAGAGAAGTAGCATCACATTTTGATCCACCCTGCAACACCATCTGGAAAGTGTCTCATTGGCAATAGCTTCATTTTCCAGCATGACAATGATCCCAAACACACTTCAAATGCAGGAAAAGCATACCTGGATCAGAAAATACACAATAGAACACTATCAGAGCCTGGACCAAACACTATTATTATTATTGTTGTTGAAGTAGTGTGGGGTCATCTTGAAAGAAAATCTAACACAAGGCAGCCAGCATTCAAAGTAAAGCTTTGAAATGCCCTTCAAAAAGCCGAGAGAACTATTTCTAAAGGCTATTTAAAGAAATGACAAGAAAGCTTGTCTAAGAGAGTTCAGGCTGTGTTGAAGAATAAAGCTGGTCATACCAAATATTGACTTTCAAGCTCTTTAGAATTCAAACTCCATTTTTGCCTTAAATACTGTATTTCCGTGTATGTTTGCCCACATTTCAATGAAACACTGCACCTGTTTCCCATTTTCTAGCAAAATATTTTTTTTAAAACGAGGGGTTGCTCAAGACTTTTACACAACACTGTATTTTTAGAACTAGATAACTTACACCAGACAAAAACATATACTGGAATTTGTGAACTGTCTCTTAAGCATACGTGTGTAATCTAATTTCAAACCGAAGCAGACAAACTAATGTTCAAAAGAAATCAGATATATTATTATTCAACTAGTGTTCTGCAAAACATTGGTGTTAAAACGGATAATGATCAAACACTTTTTATCATTTCATCCCAAGCAATCTCTGAAAAACATTATCATAGGTAAAATTACTAATTTCAGCATCACAGCACTCAAAACCAACCATCCTCAAGATATGAGTCACCGGAGGTGCTGAGAGCTGCCAACAAATCAAGACTGTCTTTCCAAGAAAACATCTCCTGACCTGAAAAAAGATGCCTTATTAGTCCAGTAAAATCCCAGCACATTGTCATGTGCGGAATACTGGGTGTCTTGCATATTTTAATCACTCATATTAAATCGGGTCTATGACTGTCAGCTTGCAGCGATGTAAAAATACACCACAGTCTAGCAAGATTCTGAAAAGTAGAAGAAGAAAAAATAAAAGTCAGTTGGAAATAAATCCACCGACTTATAAGCCAACAAACACAGACACAATCTGGGTTGGAGTGAGAGAAGCCCTCATTGGGAAAACAAAGGGCCATGAATTGTCTGCAGAAGTGTTTTCTGCATGGAATATCTCTTTTCTTTTCACAAACACATTTTCATTCTAGGATTTAATTAAGTGGGTTCGTTTGAGGAGTACTGGGACGCAGCAGAATAATAAAAGCTCTGTCGTACGGCCAAGAGTCAAACAGCATGCTGCTAAATAAACTTCTCACATTTCTGTCATCTAACTTTTCCTTTTTTCGCCATTATGTATAGTTTGTCTGCAGATTCTAACTGATGACTTCTGTAGATATTTTATTTTTTAATGGTCTTTTTTTCCTTACTGCGCCTGTGCCTAGCCTAGCATGACAAGTAAGATCGGTGAAAAATGTCAGCTGACTACCAGCTGCAGCTTTGAAGTTAGAGACAAAGTGATATGAAACATAATATCCCCAGGGTCCTATTTAGTATTTGGCATAATAAACATTTGCCAAGCCCAATTGTGTGTGACTGATTCTGCTCATATAGGTCTGGCAAGAGAGTCAGTAGTATTATAATTAAAATGACAGGTATTCAGCGAGATGAGTAGGTCTTTGAGGAGTAGGGATGATTTCATTATTCAGTCTCATTGACTCCAGAGAGCACAGATTGCATTGCACACACCACAGAGACTATATTACAGTAAAGCAAGTCATGCAGATGTACAAAATAAACTCAACAGACATCATAATTTGGACTTCTTTTACTTTTCTTTTTGCCTCCTGTTTATGAAATCATTCTATTATTATCACAACATATATTTTTTATTTTTTTCCCCAGAAAATAATCACCACAGGGTCTTTTTTGGAGCTGTTCTGGAGATGTAAATCATACAAGATCTTCATCAGCAGATGGAGTTGTCGTGGAATTGCAGCTGTGCAAATTTTCTTTTTCCCCACTAGAATATAATTTAAATCAGAGGTGTGCGTATGGAGGAAAAAATGCATCATAAAACATAATACATTTTATTTGAGCTGGGTAGAAAGCATCAGAACAATTAGATTTTATCATTAAATCTAGATATGAAAAGGAGAAAATGAAGTAAGACATTTCATCAAGCCTTATCTTAGCATGATAATGACAAACTTGCTTCTTGGAATTTAGTCAGAGTTCTCCTCCAAGAAAAGAAAAAAAGAAGAAAAATCTTTCTTGTGACTGAGCACATTTTTTAATCATTCTCCAAAGCCCACGCTTCAGCCACTTATTATATCACAGCTAAAATGTTCTGATTTATTACATCTTCAAATTTCACAATCTGAGGACAAATTGGTCTCCTCAAAAATGCATGAACATGGCTGAGAAGCACCACATGAGATGAAAATGCATTCCCGATGTTGCAACATGAGAGAATGTGGGCACGATGGTGTCACTGCTGATTAGAGGAGATGGCATGTTTTACGACCTGCAATACTGTTACTAATTAGGGGACACTTGATATGGTGCGTTTCATTAGAGGGAGACACAAGCTCTGAAACCCACAGTGTCATTTCTGTCAGTTCAGTTGCTGTAGCTCAAGGTGAAAGAGACACATGGCCCACAGAGTAAATGGGATAAGCATCTCCTCTAACAAGAGGAACAAAAGCGTTGTGAGACAGAATAGGCCTTCATGGCAAAACACTCATAAAGAGGCATGAACTGGCAAGTCCTCGATCTTCACATCTTGAGAAATAATCACTCCCTTCTGGATGTGTTTATGAGGGCAGAGGGGCCTGTGCTATGACGCCTGTACAATATACAGAGGAAGAAGCATACAATGCAGCTGATCTGAGCCTTGGACTCCTGCAAAAGGGCATGCCTGAAGTGACACTGTGCTGTTGTTTTTGACAGACATGATTTCTGTGTTATGTCACAGAGATGAATGCATTTACAGTCTACTAAAGGGTGAAGGCAAAATGATTACAGTGAGCCAGTGTGTGAATAAACCAAAAACACCATGCACTCTTTCACTTTACAGCTATAGCTTTGTAACAGTAGGTGTCCACAAATTTTCAGTACAAATAAAAAAAGAGAGAGAGAGGGAATAAAATGAAGGAAGCAGGTATAGTAGTGGTCAAAAGTTTACATATGCTCAGGGTGGGCAAGCATCCCACGGTAATTTGGGGCTTTTAATGACTTGTTTGAAGTGCTCTTTGCCCTAACCCTAACCCTATTTTACAACATTCATTGAACTGACCAATAAGCAGAACATTAGGAAGGTTCAAGGAACTCAGTAAAGATCTAGGAAAGAAAATGTTAGATTTGCACAAGTTATTTAGATCTTTCACCACTTTCCCAAGGTTTATAAGAAGACCCAAACTGAGAGGAAATCAGATGTTCTGGAAAAACCCAGGAACCCCCAAAGCTCAAGGCTGCCACGAACTGGAAACTGCTGGAACACCAGCATCGCTGTCACCAGTGACATTGCTGTGGACTAAGAAGGAGCTGACCTTCTGGAGAAAAATATTATGGTCTAATGAAACAAATATTAAGCTATATGGCTACAATGACAAAAGGTTTGTTGGATGAGTAAAAGTAAGACTTTCAAACCTGACAGTGCTGTACCAGCTGTCAAACATGGTGGTGGTACCATCATGCTCTGGGTCTGATTCCCTGCCCGTGGTACTGGTACGCTTCACAAAGTGGATGGAATAATGAAGGACTGGGGCTGTCTCCAAATTCTTCAACAGCCAAACAGCTGAAACTTGAACACAGTTGGATGTTCCAACAGGACAATGATGACAAAACTCAAAACAGGTTTTGGAATGCATAAAACAGGCTAACATCAAAGAGTGATCAAATATTCAGCCAGAATAATACCAGAAGCTTGTTCACGGCCACCAAACGCATCTGGTCGAGGTATAACTTGCTAAGGGACATTTTACCTGATATTAGTGGATGTGTATACTTTGAACCCTGTCTGGATTAGAGAAGATTTTAAGTCATTAAAGATCTATGCTGTACAATTATTCCACCCAGGAGAAGAAAAAAGTGTAATGGAATCATTAAAAGCTTCAAAATTATCAGGACATTCATGCCCGTGATGAGTTAATGTAAACTTCTGACCACAACTTTAAATTTGTACCAAAAAAATCATAACTAGGGTTTGCAGTAAAAGAAAAAAACATATTTGTCCCTTGGCATATACTTATAGTTAAGCCCAAGGAAAAGAAGAGGAGAGTTGAGTCCAGCTCCTCTGTGACTACAGCAGATTCCAGTGAAAAGCTCTGATTCAAATGACTAGAGCTATGCTCAGGGTCATGGATTCTGGACATCAAGCTGCATGCAATCACCGCTTAAAACAGCACCAAACACATGTTTTTCTAAAGGAGACCAGAGACGGGTTTAGAAAAATTTCAATCAGGGTCCCCAGACTGAGGCACAGTTTTAGAAAAGGGTGTATTTGTAAAATTATTAAAAGGGTAAGAAAATTTAAATTGTAAGCCCCAGTTCTTGGCAATGCTGAACTTTATTTTATAAATAGCAGCATTATTGTTTTGCTGCTCTTGTGGCTATTTTTCATGTCTTTGTTCCATTCTCTTTTTGTTCATTTTCCATATTTTTCCCTTGTTTGTCTTCATTTGATTGACTTTCCAACAAGAACCTTCAAGTGCCACTTCAAACAGACGTAGGCCTGTTTGGTCATCCATCCATGATACTAATAAAATAACTACCGTGCCATCTCCTCCTTCATCACTTAAGAGAGAGGGAGACAGCACCACAATGCTGTGGAATGTTGGGATTAAAACCACAATCTGTTGACTTTACAATGAAAATTATGTGGACGCAGATTTTCAAAGCATGACATGTTGCAAAACAAGAAAGAATCTGTAAAATACTTCAGCGGGTATGAGGTATGTCATGTGAGCAGCAGACTGTTTACAAGTTACCACAGGATTAGTAGAGGGTGGATTTATTCTCCAGTGGAGGTTAAAATAATTCCTTGTCAAATCCAGGGATATGTATATTTTGTCCGCCCTTTCTAAAACAGCTCGTTCAAGCTGATGGATATGGTGAGAGCACATGAGATGCAGAGGATTTTCTATTCTCTTTTATGATCACCATGGCATTGTTTTCCATCTGAGCCCCTCTGAGCCTCTAGGGAAGCCAGGCATGTGTTTATTTGTCAAGGGCCCATTTGTAATAGATCCATATTTCAAAACAAAAGCAACCCATCAAAGTGTTTATTTTAATCGTTACGTCCTAGTCAGGAAAGCAATCGTGTTACAGTAAGGAAATGAGCTTCGAAACATGAAAGAACAAAAGAAACTTGAGGATTTTCTGACACCTGATACAGTGGAATATGAATTAGGATCCATTTAGAGGATAACTGGCTCATATAAAAACAAGTACAACTGATTAGTCTGTATCCAGAATGGTTTTAGGAATTGAAGCCTCCATACATGATATGAAGATTACTTTTTAATTTACTTTTCTTGCAGTCTGATTTACATTTGGATCAGGAGAATTCCTCTGAGAATTTGATCAGAAGAGTTGCATTAACCTTGTTCTAGACGAGGAGGGCTTTACGTGCCGCTGCCAGCTTGTTAAAAAGTGAGGGAGAATGTCAAGGAAAGGAACACGTGGATATACTATTCCCAGTGGAACAGCCCAGACTTTAAGAGACGAATGTGCTTCGGTTTTTTTTTATTAATGGCTTTTGCTATCAATATATTTTATTAAATATGAAAAGTTCTCTAACAAACAGTGCCAGTGACCTGAAATGCCATAAAATTTTCCTGGAACACAACTCGGAAGTGAAATAAAAGTGTGTTTGCTATTGCTGGTTCAGAGTCTGTGCTATTGTTCAAAGGTGTCTCTGACTTTGTTACCTGAACTGGTGCCAAAGCAAAGCTAGGATTTTGATTTATTTCCTACGTATGACCTTTGCATAATATATTAAAAGGCTGTTACAAATAGATCTTCCATTTTAGCCAACCTTACGCAAGTGGAGCAACAGCAGAGCCTGAATGGAAGCTGAGGCAGGAGGCCACACCATGTACTGTAATGGAATCCAGGTTATGACCTATTTTTGTTTATATTCACCTTTGCATGCCATGTCTGCAGCAGTTCCTTTGCTGACATTTATGAGCCCTGTGATGAATGTGAATGGCTGTTGCAACTTTTGTCTTCTCTTGTGCAGGATGCTGAGAAGGGCCTAATGTTAGTCTGTCTAGTGTCTGTGCCAACCACAAAGCAGCCTGACCTGTGCAAACGTGGTGACATGGCATCCAGATTTCCATCTCCAGCTGCCTTGTAGAACCACAGGACTACTTCCTCCAATTAGTTTCCTAATTTATCAGCCACCCCCTCCCACATCACACAGGGTGATCCCCATAACCAAAACCTCTCCTTTGATATTGAAAAACTGGAGTTCATCACTTTCCCCACTTCCTATCACACTGAGCAGCTCAACTCAGGCAAATGACATTGATGGTAATTGTTTGCCGTGTGAAGGTGTTCTCTCGAGTTACTTCTGATCTGACTTTAAACTGAATCTAAAGGTGTGATCGCAAACAGGCCGAGAATGAGCCGAACATTTCACGGGGATATCTGTGGAACTCATTTATGCCGGTGCCTGGACTTTGCTTCGAGGTGTGGATGGGAAACGAGAAATAACATTTAGTGGCTGCAGCTGAGAGTAGATCTATCACTCTGCCAACTGTGCTCTCTCATCCCTCCTCGGGCTCGGATGAGAGCTTTAACCTTGAGGGCAAGGCGGTGGTGAACATATGCAAGTAATTTGTACAGAATAAATAACAGGATGATCTTTTGACAGTCAGTGCAGCCGCTCTGGGCTTTATTATTGGCACACAGCTCTCTGGGGACAACAGTGCCAAGCTTCAAGGTGTCACTATGGAGACCTGGAGCTGCTTTTGATACTCATTATAGCTTAAGTGCTTAGTGGATGGAGCTCACACATCACTATATCATCACAGGTTTTGCCAAAAAGAAATTTATACAAAGAGTTGTTATTAGTAAGAGTTGATAATAAAAAAACAATATGATTTAGAGGTTCTTTTACTGTACAGAGGTTAAAACATAGGTGTGAAAATGCTCACTCAGTTAAACAAGACTTGACATTCACACACCATTACATATGGGTGGGGAGCTATTTGGGAAATGTCTAATACCATGTGAGAAGTGGATCAGTGGAAACAAACATCTCTTTCCTCCCCCACCTTTTTTTTTTTTTTTTCCATTGATTGAATCATTCCTCTCAGCTATCAAAGCCAAACGAAAATCTCATAGAAAGATTAACCTTAACACCAGATCAGTCATTCTCGTCACCGCGTCAGATGACCTCGCCAGCGCAGGTACAGATTATGGATCGGCTCATTTCCCGTATATGAGGCAAAAAACAGATGGATTGCATATTAAAAGACTTCAGACGTGCCAGTGGCCATTTATAAAAGCTTAAAAAGTGGGTTGGAGGTGACATTCTTTCAGGAAGGAGAAAGATTTAAAATGGCATGATTTCCCAAAGGCCTCAGTAACCAAATCTCACTTGGAGAGAAAACTCGGAGTGAAATATAACCATCATAGATTTGTGTGATTTGTTCTGTGTATGGATTCAGAAAAGTTCGGATCAGCGAGGGGTCTGTGCAATAAAACCTCAGCGTAGCTCAGGGTTGAGATTCTCATTGGATAACTTTGGCTACGTAGGACAAAAAAAATGACCCATTAGATAATTTAATTATCTGGACAATGGATGCATGAGTGTTTGCGATTAAATGCTCAATTCAGCCAACATTTTGAATGTTGATATGGATGTAATTCTTGCTGGAACCTCATTCTGGCTCAGCGGTTGGAATGAAAACATTGCCTGATGCTTTACAGAGATTAATAACAACCACCACCGCACATTTACACTGGATAGATGGGAGAAGAACATTTTATCAGACATCTGTTCAACCCAACCAATCGGAGACACTTGGAACTGAAGCTCCCTTGCAGAACCAAATAAAGCCGTGAATTGTTGCTAACACTGAACAGTGACTCGTGGTGGACTGTCATCCAAGAATACCACATAAAACCAAATCATTCATATAAAGCTTTGCTGTCCCTCCGGCTTTGAGCTGGGCCTTCAGAGCTTATAAAGGGGATAGCAAGCCCCTTTAAGAGACTTTGTGGCCTCTGGGGTTAAGGTAACAGCTAATTGTTCTGAAGATATTCGCAATGAGCTCATGAATCGAGCATGTAACTTATGCATCAAGCCACATCCTCTCATTCTTCTCATGCAGCATGCACCCTGTGATTTATGGCTGGACAGTGGCCTGCAGAGGTGTTGGATTCAATGAAATACAAGGGAGAACATCTGGAAAGCCCATTAGCTCCAAATCACAGCTTGAGCCACTTTGATAGTGAGATGCAAGCCTGGAATTGACATGCTGGTGCACACTGAGGGACACTGAGGATTTCTCATCGAACAGACATGAGAAGCGAGGGTTGTTCATATTTTAAGTAGCTCAATATTAATGGTCCTACTTAAAGCGCCAGGTGAGCTAACAAGAGCCTTAAATGAGCCTCTTCCATGTGTTCCTAATGTCTCCCAGATGTGGAGTACTTCAGTCCTGTTGGCGTCCTTGGTTGGAAGCAAGAGCGCCTCCTAATCTGAAAAATGAAAAGGCCTTGATAGGATAAAGAATCCATTCTAAAGCTGCGTGACACAGCCAGCGTTACACAAGTCATTCTAGTCAAGGATAATTGGGTAAGAAGAGCATCGGCAGGGAGTGTCTGAACAAGGTACCACTGCCTCCACTCATCTCAGGCCCGTAATAAGAGCGTGGGGAGGTGTGTTGAAATACAACCCCGTCACCATTCATCCTCACCCCCTCGATGCAACAATGACTCGCATGCAGTCTGCTTTTCATTTAAGGGAATTACCTTTGGGGGGCCAGAAGACGTCTTCAAACTTGCTCTGTGTGTGTTCTTCTCATCCCTGCAGAGCTGTCTCATTAACACAGGCTTGGTTTAGCATAGCCATCTCTGTCCTGCCGAAGCCTGCAGCCTGCTGCATGGAAGCTGAAAATAATGACTCACACACAGACACACACACACTCACATTATAAAGATCCTGCACACCCTCGCCAGTTACAGCAGCACTCCTCCGGTCGTTGCAGCGTACACTGCCAGCCTCTCAAACGAGAGGACTGTGATGCTGAGGCCACTTAAAGCTGAGAGTGAGAGAACAGAAGAGGCAGGAGGGAGAGCCGGGTGTTGTGTGAAGTGAAGAGAGTAGCACTGGATTAGTCTAAATTATGACTTTCATGAGATTTTGCGATGATGTGCGCAGCTTACCTAATGAGGTTTTTGACACGGTACATAAGTTCTTATTGCTTTGCAGTCTGAAGTCTGACCTGTTGTCTTAACTTCAGTTTGGAGTGGAACAGCTATTACTCTTTTCCTGTGTAAAACATGTTTTACTGCCGCTGAAAAAGGCCTAATTAGTCAATCATCAGTAGGGTGGCTACTTCCTTAAGAGCACTTAAGAGTTCAGGCGTCGTCTCACCGGGGTGTGGCTCATATCATTTACATTTCATTAAAGCATGCTGTGAGACGTCACCGATTTCTCCAGTAAACCGTGAGTTTCCATGAAGCAAGCACATGGGTGGGTTGGGGGGGACGGTGGACGTGTCACCCATCAGGAGCTGTCAGAGGATAGAATCCAGATCCTTGGCCAGGAGAGGCCAGGCCAGCCAGCTGTCACCTCGCTGACACTGGCTGAGACCATCCATCTGGCTGAGAGAGGCCCACCATGGGTGGGTGGAGAGAAACTCGCCAGATCCCAGACTGTGTGCACATGAAGGTAGGAATGTACACATACAAGCAGACATTTTTCGTTAGCGCACAGACACAGGGACAAACATTTAAGGGCATTCAGCAACATGCAAGCGCTCTTCCACGCGTGCACGCCCACGGAAACTTGCACAATGTGGCAGAGCTATTTTGAGTAATCACCAGCCACCAGCGCAATCTGTGCTGCTGTCCACATGAATCACTCCCTCACAGACAGATCCAGGAAATAGACATGACACGCTGCCATCAAGCTGAACAGAGACAAATAAACAATTGTAACATGTAGCGCTCACTTTCACATACACCAACACCCTGTGTCAGAGAGTGATTTTAAACAATAGGAGGGTTTTTTTTCTTCATTTGTTCCGCACACCTATGCATCATTATAGCTTACTTAAAAGCTCCTCTGCTGGCGGTAATGATTGAACGAGTGGCAAGCTTCTTCTTATCCAAATTTAGACATGCCACAGTCGTAGATCTACCTCTTTGTTAGGTTTTTGCTGGAATTTTTAGTGCAATAATTTGCTTGAGTAAAACATCTTTGCTACACATCGGATGAGAATGTAACTCATCTACCCTGGCACACCAAAATAAAAGGGATCACTGAAGTTGCCAGACATATGGAGAGCATTTGGAGATATTCAGATTCCCTGGCGACCACAACAGAGACAGGAAGAGTGTTGTACATCTTGTTTTCGTAACAACTAATTTCAAAAACTTAAATGGCCGCAATTGTTCCCAAAATTCTTTTAACCAAAAGAAGCTTATGACTAATTTACTGTTTTCAATTTTTTTTCAAGTTTAAAATCTGTTTTGACTTGACATATACACGGATTTTGACTGAAAGACGTATCATTGATGATTGCGTTTAGCATCATAATGACAGCAATTTGAAAAAGCAATTTCTGTGTTTTGGAGTCAGAGCTGGGTTTTTCAGTAAAGCTCTTTTTTTCTGTGAGGGAGAAAGAAAAAAAATCAATTGCCCAATACAGGGTTTATATGCCAGTCATCTCATGTACAATCCTTAGCTTTTTATCTGCTGTGCTGTAGAAATCTTGATTTTCAGGACCTTTAGATGTTTAGATTCTTATCCATCATGTAATACAGCGTGGGAGATGTTTTTTGGCCCTAAATTCACCCTTGCATGACAAATACACAGGGAGAGTCATAAATATCTATTATCAGTGATATAAAGGACAAGGAGTTCAGCATCAAATAGTATGGATTCCGCAGAGGCCTGATCTCAGCTTCATTAAGTCAGTCTGGGATTACACGAAGAGAGAAAAGCAAGCGAGACAGCCTGAATCCACAGGAGAACTGAGGCAAGTTCTTGGAACAACTTACCTGCCAAGTAATTTTAAAGCAAAGTGCATCATAGAGAACTGGTGCTGTATTAAAGGCAAAGGGCAAACAAGCTAAATATTGATTTCATTATTTGCTTTCGCTGTCCTTTGTTTGAAGTTAACTGATAGATCAGACCTACTGCTTGCTACTTCTAGTCCCCAAAACATTCACACGATGCTGCAGTCAAAGCATCTGTTAAATTTTTGTTTACTGTAACACAGAATTTGTTGAATGATTGCTCTGAACGATGCTCCTTCATGTGAGGACTTCATTAGAGGGGATCAGCAAGAGTACAGTATATGACTATTAGCGTTACTGTACTATAATAACAGTCGTATAAAGTCAAATATATGTATCATTATTTTCTAGCAAAAACAGAAGTGTATCTCAGACCTGTTTTGCCCAATCACAACTGCTTATCAAACCCTGAATTGGATAAGCAGCTGAGAAAATGTGAGAAAATGGACAGATGGAAGAAGTGCATCTCTATACACTTCAATCCGGATGTTCTTCTGGTGAAGTCATTGCAGTTTCTTATCACACTATCGCACACACTGAGACAAGAGGCACCACTGAGCCATGGGAAATGTTACGGAGAGCACACAGGGCAGACTGGAGAAGGTAAAGACAGACAGAGGACGAGAGAGGGATACGAAGATCAATGATAATGTGATCTGATGACATATGCAGTTGAGTGAGTCGTTCCCCTCTGGTGGTCTCGCCATCGACCGACTCCGAGCCGAAGACAGTGAATTTTGTTTGGCTTGGCTTTAATCTTCCCATCAGACGATATGAAGCAGGCGTTGTGCTGCAAGTGTTTTCCATTTTGCCACGAGAGAATTGTGTCAGGTTTTGCAAGTGCACAGATACGTCAGCGTGGCACTCTGACAGGCAGCTTGTTCAAATAAAGAACTGGAGCTTAGCACCTCTGCTGTTGAGAAACAAAATTAAAGCGATTCCCTTTGCTGCTTCTCAGAAACTGTCTGTCCATGGTGCTGAATTCATGCATTTATACATTTCTAATTGCTGTTTCCCTCCTAAGTTAATTAGCAATGGCTGCTGGAGAGTTTGAAAAATGGTTTTGCTTTGCAAAGTAAGCTTGGATGGACTTTATGTTTGACAAACAGTGGTGATTGTTTGAAACTGTGTGAAATCTGATGCGGGAGGTTGGAAAACAGCATGTAAATCAAAGTGCAAATGTGATAGTCATCAATTTTATTTTTCTCTTTCAAGGGCTGTTAATGTTTTGCAGCACATTTGTCACTTTGAAATGCTTACATGCTCACAATGACAATGCTAACATGCCTTTGTTTTGAACGCCTAATCTTTACCATCTTCACCACTATAAATATTCATCTGCTGATCAGGACCAAACACGAAGCTTAGGCTGGTGGTAATATGTTATTTTTTTAAAGGAACTTTTAAACAATAGTATGGAAGTGCAGCTGAAATTTTATATTTTACAGACTAAATCAAATCAGGGTGTGCTGATTTCTTTAATTTACCACTTGAGGGTGACTCCAGAACAAGTCAGTCCCCATAAACGCTGATGCTAAAATACTGACCTAGCCGAAAGCTACTGTTCTTTGTAGCTATAGTTTTACATTTTTATAAGGCTTGAAGTTATGCATTATTTTATGTTTTCCTGCTTTATGTGACAGGTAGGCGCTAACTTTGCTACCAGCTGTCTGCCACAAGTCACCCCTTGACCTTGTTTGTGTTGTTGGAGCATTTTTAATGTAATTTTCTTGCAAGTAGTAAGATCTGCTGCGTGGTAACTACACAAACAGACCATCCAGGAAGTCTGTGCTTCAGTTTTTGTGTGTGTGCTAATATTTTGATCTTCATTTAGGTCTAATTTTTGGGTACCTGTGTAACAGATGAAACGTCGTGGTGGTTCCGTCAAACTGTTACATGCAGTTTGTGATTTCTTCACCGAAACCAACACTGCTATTTAAATGAATGCTTTCAAATGGTTGACAAAAGGCATCCTCTTCATACCGTATAGACAAGACATGTTTCAAAAGTTAATTATCCAAAGGAACCATAAAAAAGTATTGAAGAAAATGCTAACTATCTGATTTCACTATACATTTGTTCCAGCTCCCCACAACCCTGAACTGGATAAGCAAAGAAGAAAACAGATGGATGGATGCATCAGAAGGCAAATAATTGGGAAGATCTATGACAGTGAAAGTGTGCGTGTACAAAAATGCTTCAAAGTCTAGCCAGACCATAAGGGCTTGCTCTAAGAAAAAAAAAAAAGGAATATTTTTAAGTGTAACAGATGTGTGAAGGAATCCACCATGACGCTGCTACCATACACACCTTCACTGACCCTGCAGGTCTAACAGCAATTTATTTTGACTGTTAAAGTCGACAGTAATACATCAATAGTCTGTTTCTGCTGTTCAGAAAAGTAGATAGCATTGTTAGATTAAATTCTTTATTAGTGGCATAACAACAACGTTAAACCTTCACAAAGCTCTATGATCTGTATGTCCAATCCCTAACCACCCCCCCACACACACACCCAATCGCACAGCAAGGCCTCATTCATTAACAGACACCAAGAAAAAGTTACGGGAATTATTCCTTACTACTGAGATCATTTTTGGTTCAGGGAGGATAACCAAACAAGTTTCATTCTTCTACCTTGCACTTATTTTATCTCTCCCATTTGTAGCCCTTATAGGTATGTAAGTAGGATATTAATGAGTGTTTCCACTGTGTGCTTACTGCCGTGGGTATAATAATCCTTTTGCCTTGGGCACGCTTGAATTTTACATGATGACCAAATGTTAGTAAAGCATAGGGGTTGAATTTTGCCCAAGTAAAGTCATAAACATCATCACCCAAGAGGAAACGCCTGTATGATGAAGTATAATAATAACAGTGAAAAACAATGCTTTGGCTTTGGTATTAATCCTGGAACAGCGGAGGGTCTGAAGACAAATCAAGCCTTAACAGAGGCCTTTTATAGAGATAGGCAAGAACAGGATATTATTTCATTATTATGTCTCAGCTTCACTTAACAATTTAGCCACATCATTACAGTGGCGCCCAGGTTGCAGTGTCACAGTAAAGTATGGCCCAGAGAGAGAGCCAAAAACTTTTACTGAGCTGATATTAATTGATTTGTCCTGATCTACCCAGACCTGGCCTCCCTGGGCTCAGCCTCCTCAGTGGAGCAGTGCCAAGGCTCTGTCCTAACTCTGCATAAAAATAAATGAGAAGCTCTGGGGCTAGTCTCTAAAGCCAGAGGATATTGTTCGATTTCACGTCAGCCCTCCAGGAGGCAATTTAAACAACCCAGCATGCTAATCAACCTGGTATAAAAAGCAGTTCTGGAGGGTAGCCCATTCTTCTTTTTTCTCACTCTCTCTTACTGCAACAAGGCCAAAAGGACATAAACAATCCAAGGGGAAAGTGTAATTGGGCCAGTGTCTATGCAGGCACTATCACACTCCAGTGTAATCTAGCTATATGAAGTGACACAGAGAACGACCCCTTCTTACAATAAAGGGCATGCCTCGGCCAGTTGTACAATATAATAGGTTGACATACCATTTTTCAAAATACAGGAAAACCTCAAAATGCCCTTCTGCTGTAACAATCAATACTGAGAATCAATTCCTACAAACAAAGACTGTTAATATGAAAAAAACCCCAAAGCAACTCCACTAGAAGATTATGAGACAGGATGCGAGAGTCCGTGCTCCTGCTGCCATCGACACAGCATCTCAGTTGAACTCGTTTGGAGAGGGAGAGACCAGCGCCAACAAATAATTCAATCCTCTAATATTCCCCTGCTTTTTGTTATAGCCGTAGAAATATGATAGCGTTCATTCTCCGCTTGTGCCATGAACCCACGGGTCACATGGTAGCAGATCACAGACTTCTGTGTGACTCAGAGGTTAAACTAATCATGAGTGACTTTCTCACATGGCCCACGCAGTGCCCTTAGAAATCGACACCAGCTTGTCATCCAGCGGTGGGTCGAACCTGCCTTTCATGTATTTGCATCACTGAGCGGTTTAGATGGCCTGATGGCTATGCTCCTCGTGTCACTGACCTGCTCCTCGCTGAATTCACCTTTAGCTATGCAGTCCTTTATTTGCAAAAAGTGATGAAACTGTCTATTTCACTGATAAACTGTGAAAGACATCCTTTCAACATCAGTCTGGATTCATGCAGGTCTTCACAATGCATTTATGCAACACTTCATAGGCACCTTTCCCTGAGCTCAGCCACACATCTGAATGTTTAAAAAATGACATTAAATACATTTCTGCAAATCAACATTTCATTGTTGTATGTTTCTCAGTTCATGTTTTCCTGCCTTTAGAGAAACAAATGTCCTTCAACCATCTCAATACTGAAGTCTAAAAAAGAATAATTTCTCAGAAAACCAACCAATGGTTTAATGTAACAGCTGATAAACACTGCCACCTATTGACAGAACAATAGTTTTACAATTTCTACCAACTGATGCAATATATGAGGGTAGGTTAGATATCTGCAGTATTAACTTGACAAACACGGAAAGATTTTTTAAAAAGTTTACTTCACTCAAGTTATGTCAGTAGGCATATACACATATATGTACAACAAAGTCAGATACTGCCGTAGTAACTTTTTGTGAAAAACTGAAAGAAACGGAACAACGTTATTACAAAAAAGAGCAGAACAAGAAAACCAAAATGCTTCAGCACCATTCTAACTTAAGTTACAATGAATTAATGAATAATAGCAAATATATCACAAGTTAATAGAAATTTTAATTGTTATTGCAATAGTGCTTTAAAAAATTGCATACAAATATTCTAAAGAACCTTTTGATCGCAGATATGATGCAGACAAATTGCAAATATGACTTTATTTTCATACAGATATGCATAACAAAATACCCTTTTTCTTTTATTAATTTTATTTAATCTTGTCACAGTAAAAACAGACTGTATAAGATTGTGATAGTAAATCTTTTTGTTTTAATAAAAGACACACATAAACTGGAGCTTTAAAAATACTATAGAAAATACTGTATCATCATCATCATCATCATCATCTTAAAAGGAATATATTTACATGTAGTTGTCAAACAAACACATTCACTAACTAGAAGTGCCAAGATACACAAGAATACATTATTCCATGTTATTTCTGTTGCATAATCTTGTTGTCCAAGATAAAGACAATGTTGGATAATACCTCCCACCCACTCCATGACATGCTCGCTAGTCACAGGAGCACGTTCAGTGAGAGACTGAGATTACCAAAAAGCACCACTGAACGACACAGGAAATCATTCCTGCCTGTGGGCATCTCCCTGTACAACTCATCCACTTAACACGCTGTATACTGCAATAGCTACACCCTTTTTGCACATGCTCTTCTTTCTTATTCAGATATTTATCAATAAGTGACTTATATGTATATATATATTGTATATATTGTGCTATTTCTTACTTCTTGTATTGTCTGCCTTTGTTACTGTTTGTACTGGAGCACTGTAACCAACATAATTTCCCCTAGGGATCAATAAAGTATTCTGATTCTGATTCATCTCTCTGCAGTGGTCTGTAAGATGAATAACTCTGTAGTATTTTTAGAAGCTGTTTTGTTAACATATTAGTATTTCCTGATTTATAGGAGGACTTTGATATCTTATCTAGTTTGAAAGAATAAAATGAATGGAGACCTCCGGTCTTAAGTCTCTGATATAATTGCCTGCTTTTGTTTTCAGTGTCTCCTACCATCAATCTGTCTGCTTTTCTGGCCTCTCTGAGAAAAAATAATTGTTTGCCTTTGTACTGACTCAGACTGAAGGACCTCTTCAGTCTTTTCAGCTGTACACTGGATCTTTATAAAGATCTTACAGTTTCACTTTTGAGATCTGTTTCCTTCTGAATTACAATCAATAGGTTCACTTTTCTTTTGAAAGCCTTTATCCCCACTAAGGCTTTTCCTGTCTGTTTTTTCTTCTTCTAGGTCACACGGTGGACTTTACTGTTATCCTTTGGGTTTCACCTTTGTCTGGGACTGCATGTGCTGTGTCAGAAACTTCAGAAAGGTGTTTGTTAGTTTTGCATTTTTTGGATGATCGGGGTTCTGTTGCTACAGGGTTACAGTTACTATTGCCTTGTCCCGAGGCAGAATTCTTTGCTTTCATCACCTCTACCACCTGATATGATCAGAAACTAGTTTGTCCTTTTCTTGCTGATTGTCCTCTCCCAGTTGTGTATAGTGTAGAAGGGTGTCCTCTTGTGCTCATGTTTCTGCAGTTTTCTGTTCAGGAATGATAGATGACTGTTTTTTTTTTTCATTTATGACATTCAATTAATTTCCTTCCCCTGAGCCTGATGATTTTCCAACATTTTGCTTATTAGGTTGTCCAGTAGCCTGTTCTGAGTTGGAGTCATCCACATGTTTCCCAGCATCATTGTTAGATGCCATCTTTGGAGAAGCTGGGGCCAAAGATGAAAGCTGCTCTGCAGCAGACAGAGAGGCATTATTTTCAGGAGCAGACATTTGGTCATCATCTGCCTTTTTCACCAAGTCTGAAATAAACAGTAGAAAGATTAAAAAAAAAACCAAAAACAAAAAAAACAATTAGTAATGAATGTGCACTAGTCTGTTAATAGCTTGTAGTCAAAGACACCAGTATAGCTCAGTTTGTTTAGTAGCTGACCCACATGCTGAAAAGCTACTGCAGGGGCCTGGCTTTGATTCTGACCTGGGACATTTGTCATTCTCTCAGCACTCTGACCCTCCTTTCTTCCCTGATCTACTATCCTGTCATAAAAATAAATCTTTAACAGGGGAAAAATACTTTGCAGTTAAAATAAACTAATAATATTCAGTGGACATTTAATCAAAATGGTCATAGGCACAAAAAAAAAGAAAGCCACACACTGCATTAATCGAAATAAATGTCAACTGAATTTAGCACCTATTCGAACTTGTAATGCATGTATAAACTATTTATGTATATATATATATATATATATACATAAATAGTTTATACATGCATTACAAGTTCGAATAGGTGCTAAATTCAGTTGACATTTATTTCGATTAATG
>VUQG01015460.1:312-17865 GCA_015106755.1 Etia nguti
CTCTCAATGCACCTGCTCCTCAGATTGCATGTATGTGTATGTATATATATGTAAGCGTGTATGTGGAAATATGTGTGTGTATGTATGTACGCATGCATATATGTATATATACATATATGTATGTGTGTGTATGTTTGCAGGTGTATGTATAACTTGTACATATCTTTCTTGTGTAAATGTAAATTTGTCTGTGTTATTGTGTAAATACTTACACTACTGTGTACTTCACACACATGGAGAGATGCCAAACTGCCTTTCATTGTTCTTGTAACAGTGACAATAAAAAGCTATTCTATTCTATTCTATTCTATACAATACAAAAAAAATGTGCTGCACACTGACCTACACCTTAAACACACATTAAAACCTACACACAGAAGTATTACTAAGAAATACTGGGAAGTCCTAATTCTTCTGTGTACACACAGCTACTGTGTATACAGGTAATTAAACTGAAGTCACTAACAAAACAAAATCTTTTAAACAGATGAGTGAAACTGTTTACATGCATGTGATCATGTTTGTGATCAGGTTTTTGAGAAGCTCTTAATCCAGTTTTGAAGAAAAGACGTACTACATGTTCTTATCTGTGTTACTGAATGCTAGCGATCACTGAGGTTTTATGTACTGGGAGGTTGTAAAAAATTCTTTAAAGATTTTTTTTTTTAATGTCAAATGTTCTTTAGCATTTTTCTTAAAATTATGTAAATAGAAATGTAGATGAATAAAAACACATGACATACAACACTATGTCTTTGTCAGTAATTACAAGATGCCCAGGACCTGTGGTTGCAAAACAAGACCAAATCTTCATCCTTGCTTGCCAGTTTGTATGAGGCGTTTATGCTGAAATGCCTTGTTTGTTTTTTACCAGACATGGTGTTGTGCATTATGGCCAAACATCTCCTGTGATATAGGGTTGAAATAAATATCATAAAATGAAGAAACCTAGGAAAAGCCTCAAACCTATCATTTCTGCACACTCAGTGGCAACAGAAACATCCCCATTCACGGAATATTACAGTCATGAGGTGGCAATGCTTATATGGAACCTTTATATTTGTAAAGGTGGCTCCAGAATTAAAGTAGTGAAATTACAACTTATGACAGGCCTCTTACAGTTTTAGAATTTCTTAATGTAATGTATGAAAATGTTCCGTAACGTTTGCATCTGCAACATTTGCATTTATTAAAACATGTTAAGAGTTATTTTTTCAATACTAAACAATCCTCAACTTTTTCTATTATAGGTAAATTTGCATTCTTTAAAGCCAAAATAGTAGGAACCCCAACCCCTACTGTGACATGGAGTAGAGCAAATGGAGAAATACTTTTTCACCCTGCTGTGTGCCTACAAAAATACGATGAGGCAACCGAAGAACACACCCTTGAGGTAAGCTTCACAATAGCACTTACAAGGTACAAGTGATTGTGAGCTGAAATGAGTAACAACACTTAATATGTAGTCAAACATAATAAAAATGATATCAACTCTGTGCTTCTTTAGTTCCCTAAAGTCGCTCCAGAAGATGCTGACACCTACAAGTGTTTTGCAACAAATGAATATGGAAGGGCTGTTTGCACTGTTGTTTTAAATGTTATTGAAGGTAAGATTTTTATTCTCTGAAATACTGTCTCTGTCAAATGTGTTAAAGCTGAATTACCTATCTTCATGAGCAACTGGTATCTTTATAACGAATTAAAAACAAAACTAATAAATAAATAATTTTGTTTTATTATTCACAGTTGGATTTTCTAAGACCAAAGAACTCCAAAAGGCACAAGTAGAAGGTAAGAGCTCATGAACACTTGCTGGTGTATGACCTTGAAATGTTTTCTTAGAAGCATTTAGTGTTTCCTGCACTAAATGCTTCTTCCTGTTAAAAGGGAGTTTTTCCTTCCTACTGGCGCCAAAGTGCTTGCTCATAGGGGGGGTCATATAATTGTTGGGTTTTTCTCTGTATATATTACTGTAGGGTCTACCTTACTATATAAAGTGCCTTGAGGCGACTGTTATTGTAATTTGGCGCTGTATAAATAAAATTGAATTGAATTGTTTGTTATCAGGTCAGAACACTTCTAACATATTTTCTAGAAAATAAGCAAACTGCATCTCAACCAAACTATAAATGTAATTCATAAAACATCTATTAGATTTTTACAGATATCTGGGGAACTTGGCTAGATAAGATAAATGGATATTGGTGGGCTTTCTTCAAATCTACCAATATTAAGTATGACAGAGTGGTTCAGTTTTTCTCCTACATAATTTGCCCATTAATTTTAATTGCAAGCTGAAATTTTATTCAGTGATTTGAATTATTTGGAAAGATCTGTCTGTCTCATCAGCACAGTTTCACTGTGCACTGACACTTAAGACATCAGTAACTCTTTTTCTGAAAATATTAACCTCAGCCCCCAGAAGCTTATGAAGCTATGCTGTGGTTTAGTTACTAGAGCCTCCTCTGGTCAGAGTCTCGTTAAGGAGTGAATGTAAAACACTGCTTCCCCCCCATTTATGATATTTATATATTCACTGACAGACTTGTGTTTTAAGTTTTTTCTTTATGGTTCTGCAGAAACAATTGACTTCAGAAAACAACTAAAAAAACGGTGAGTTTTTTATAGCTTGTGAACTATTATTACTTTTGGTATTCTTTATAGCTGTGAATTCTAACTTAATGTTGCTTGTCAATACAGTAATCCAGATGGAACACGTGAGCATAAGCCAATGGAGCCAGAGGAGAAGGTCTGGGAAATTCTGCTCAGTGCAGACAAGAAAGACTATGAGCGTATCTGTGCTGAGTATGGTATCACAGACTTCCGTGGCATGCTAAAGAAACTTAATGAAATGAAAAAAGAACGAGAACAGGAGATTGCAGAGGTACAGCAATCTGGCTTTGATTTATTCATTCATAAGCCTCTCCAACAAAAAACTGCTTTTATTCACAGAGGTTTATTTTGTTTTCTTTATATTTGCTGTATTGTATGCAGTCGCTTGTCCATTATTATAAATTTTCCATACATCTCTGTCATAGTTTGTCACACATATCAGCAGTTTAAAGCCTGTTGAGGTCAAAGATGATGATTATGCAACAATTGAGTTGGATATGGACCTCAAGGATCCTAGCAGCAAAATGTACTTGTACAAGGTAAGAAATTAACTGGTCATTACATTTTGGCTTGCTTATTTCTTTTTAAACTTATTATCAAAATATTAACATCTCTTTGAATTCTGCAGGATGGTGTCATGGTTCCATTTTCCAAAGACGAGGGTGATGCGTTGAAACATAGTTTGAAACAAGTTGGAAAAAAATACATATTCACAATCAAAAAACTAGGAACAGAAGATGCTGGACTCTACTCAGTGGATGTTGAGGGTGTCAATGTGTTCTCCACTGATTTTAAAGGTCTGTCTTTAATCCAGGTATTAAGATTAGATAAGGTTTAAGTGTATTCAGCTTCTTTTATGGTTACTTATAGAATTGTTAACAAATAAATTGTGTTTTTCCTTATAGCTTAAATTAATTTAACTAAGATAGGGTAACTCTGAAGAAAGAGTTCTTGAACAGGGTAAGCAGTGTAGAAAACGGATTGAGTACAGCTTGTCTCTGATTTTTTTGCGTCTTTTTAAAACCCTGCAGTACCTCCAGTTGACTTTGCTGTCAAAATACAAGAGGTCAAGGCAGAAGAACGAGAGGACGCCCTCTTTCAATGTGTCCTAACTGCACCCATGAATGAGATCAAATGGTATGGCAAAAGTGCTCTGCTGTCAAATACTGAAAAACATGAAATTACTGTATCTGAGGACAAGCTCGTCCACAAATTGATTGTGCGGGACTGCATGCCTTTGGATGCCGGTATCTATGCTGCTGTGGCAGGAATAAAATCTTGCAATGCTTGGCTCATAGTTGAAGGTGAGATTTTTATATATATATATATACACACACACACAAATATATTAATATATATCAATATATAATATACATATATATTAATATACAAATATATTTGACATGTTTTTCATAGCTGACAAAGATCCTGCAAGTAAGGGCAAGAAGGCAGCTCGCAAAACCACCATGGCTGGAGGTGGCAATGAAGAAGAGATGTTGAAAATAGCAAAGGAGCAGCAAGAAAAATATCAGAAAGAATTGGAAGAAAAACTGGAACTTGCAAAGAAAGCCCAAGCAGAGAAAGAAGCCGCTGGAGCAGCAACCCAAGAGGATGAAGAAGAAGCTAAAAAGGCAGCTGCTGAAGCCAAAGCTAAAGCTAAGGCTGCTGCAAGAGCTAAAAGGGCAGCAGCTGGCAAAGATGGAACTCAGAGGAAAAGTAAGAAAAAAGGAGCTGGTGCTGCAAGTGGCGCGGCCTCTGCTGATGGAACTGTTGGTGCCGGGGGTGCTGCTGGTGCTGGGGGTGCCGCCGGTGTTGGTGGTGCTGATGGAACTGTTGGTGCTGGGGGTGCTGCTGGTGTTGGTGGCGCTGGTGGTGCCGGTGGTGCCGCTGGTGTTGGTGGTGCTGGCGGTGCTTTTGGTGCCGGCGGTGCTACTGCAGTTGCAGGTGCTGGTGGTACCAGTGGTATTGGTGCAGGAGGTGCAGGGGGTGCAGGCATTGGAGTTGATGGTGGTGCCAGTGCTGGTGGACAAGAAGGTGGACATGGAGCCATTGGAAAAGGTGGCGCTCAAGGCGCAGCTGGAGTAGGAGTCGGTGGCGGTGAAGGAGAAGCTTTTGAGGAAGAAGATGAATATGATTCATTTGAAGATTCTGATGAAGAATTTGAGGGGGAGTGGGGAGAAGAAGGATATGTAGGAGGAGGAGGAGAGGGAGGAGAAGGAGGAGAGGGAGGAGAAGGGGGAGGAGGAGGAGAGGGAGGAGGTAAAGGAGGAAAACGCAGAAAACGTGTGAGAACTGGTCCTCTGGTTCCAGATACAGTAATAGGTAAGTTGTTAATACTGTACTTTACTGCACTACACACAGCATTATATAATAATAAAAAAAAGAGTCTGACCATTTTTTATTCTCTTTCATATAAATGATGAGGAAACCACAAATCAACAAGGAGATTTGTGGTTTCCTGTGAAAAAGAAAAACATTGAAAAAAAGGTAAATGCAGCGTTTGAAGAACCTTTTATTGGTAAGCAACGTCAAAGGTTCCATGCTGTAGTTTACTGACAAATAAGTAATTGGGAATGAAAATGGCTTTATCATTACAACTGTAGGGAATTCTAAATATGTCAGTTTAGATGCAGGTGCATAAGCAGTAGCTGATATCTTACAAAGTTTTTCAGTGCTCTGCTTTGCCAACTACAAAATTAATCCCCACAAGGTGGATTAAAAAAAAATAATGATAACAACATATTCCAGAAGTGTTAAACCTCAGTAAGTAAGAGAAAACTGGGATGATAACCAAGCTTAAGGGTTAAGTTTACTGCTTCTTGAAAGTCCAACATTCAAATATAACATAATTTAATCAGTCATCTGTAAATGCAACGATGTATTTACAGATTACATGGTTTTCAGTCCAGACACAATGAAAACCCCTAGTTAATAAATTAGAAAAACAATGTTGTATATTATGTCTGCTTTTCTTTGTTTTTGTGTCTTGTCTTGAAAACTAGCATATATGTTTTTTACATTTTAAATTCTCTTTTAAAGCTTTCACATATATGGAAAGTCATCTGTATTTGTGTTTTATGTGTAATGTGCTTTCATGTTTGTTTTTATGCTGTATAAATGTCATGTTTGAATCATTTGAGGTCTTCTATTTAGTAGGCAAATAGAAAAGATTATTAAATCCCAAACAGCTTCACACATTTAATCATGAACTGTCCACTTTGTTAAGCACTAGAAAATTTAAAAAGGATCAGCACTTTTATCACATGTATTATTGCCTGTGGTTATTTTATTTATTTATTTTTTACGTATACCAAGAAATACTATTCAAGTTAGAGATCACCTTTTCCACCACTCTGTTGTACCAATTGCTGTTTGTTTTTATTATCTATGTAAATATTTTGTTATTATTACTGACTTTATCAATGTTATTTGTAAGGGTTAACCAACAGCAAATGAGAAATACTGGATTGATGGTATTTATGGTGATGTCCCTTAAACTTGAAAAGCAAAAAACTGAGAAGCAAGAGATACCAATGGTGATAATGGCACTGGACCATCAGCAGGCAGTGATGAATCTCCTGAAAATGGTGAGGGTGCAGATGATGATGAGCCAGCAGCAGCTGGCAAACGTTCAGGCCGTGCACAGCAAGGCTGACTGTTCGACGAGACAGTTGGTGGTAAGATTACAGGTGCTATATTAACTGCTGCATGGGAAGCAATCTCACTGGAAGTCATATGATGAGCTGATGATGTTTCCAGTGGCTTGGGACTTAATAGAAGTGTGTGATCATTTAGAAGAAGAGCAGATTTAACATCTAATTGGATAAATTACCTCCTACGATGATTACAGGTCAGGACAAGTGGATTTAACTTTGAGCATGCATTTATTTAGGAAATATCAATTAAATCTGATGTTTTTATATATTGGATAATTGTCCCAGAACTGCTAAAACTACTTCACATATTTTTTAGGTAACAGAACACCATTACTTATATACTTTGAATTTTATTTTTTTGACCTACAAGTTGATTAGCTGCCAACAATTTAGTGTTTATTTGTGTCTACATGTGTCTTTGTATGTATTTGAAGGTTGGGTGAGGTGTGTGAATTTGTGTGTGGGTATATGTGATTTTTATGCATCTGTGGTCTGTGTGCTTTCTGTGTTAACAATCTTGCTTTTCATTTTAAAAGTTAATTCAGGATGAATCAGTGCTTTGGAGTTATTTATTTAAATAAGCAACTACAGGACTGATCAGTTAAATACTTTGTGTAGTTGCACTCTTATATAACTGGAAGATGGCAGACAATTTGGACTGATCTTGGAGGATGACTCTGTCCTAAACCAGATTTGTGGGTGGTTTTTTTTTTTTTTCCCCATATTTCACTTTATGCTGAATTTATGCCAGCAAAAAAAAATGATATACTCTTTCACTGACCAAGAAGGCCAAGGCCAATCCCAAGTGGGACATGTTAATAGTAAATCTTTCTTTTTTCCAAGACTAATTAAGTTAACAGAGACAAATGGACGACTCTGTGAAGACATTCCTGAGCTGTGCCAAGAGTTGGCTTGAGCTGACGAAGACCAATGTCATATGAGACAAGCTACAAATTATATTTTAAAAAAAAAAAGATCTTCATCAAAGCAATTTTTTTTTTTTTCAAAAAAAGCACTCTTATTGCATCATTTACCAACTTGGATTAAACAGTCACTACAAATCTGAAATTTCTTTCTTAAAAATGTATTTTTTATAAGTTAAAAATAAAATGGGTAAGTATGTCCACAATTGCATTCCTGCATACATGAATGCAAATCTTCAAATCACTACAACTGTAAATGTACAATTACAAAAATTAAATAAAAGATAAGTTGTATTGCAAGTAGTAACTTAATGTCTGATAAATCTTCAGACCCAGGAGTTCACTTTCATGCTGGGCTTTCTGACTGCAAAGCCATTATTGGAGAAGCAGCAGAGCTGGAGTGTAAAGTGAGCAGTGAAGACTGTGTGGGAGTCTGGTACAAAGATGGAGAAGAGGTAAGCCCATGGTCTTAAATCTGTTCATGTTGCATTTAGACTTTACCTGCATGGGTTTCCTCTGGCTTCATCCCACTGTCTAAAGACACACATGGAGGTTACTTGGTGATTCTAAATTGGCCATGGATCACAGGCAGATATTATTATAGAACAAAGCGCTATATCAGGGGTCTCAAATTCGTGGCCCACATCACCCCTACTTGGGGCCCGTATATTGACTTGAAGAAACATAATGCAATTTGGCCCTCGAACTTACTTTTTTTGTTAGGAAGGATTTGTTTGTTGCTGAGTGCAATGTTAAAATAGGTTCTTTAAAAAGCACGAAATTATTTAATATGATGGCAATATGAGCAGAGAGTACAAACATGTTGAGGGATTGGCTGTGTTAGTTCAGTGAGAGTTATTTTTAAAGAAAACAATTTTCACAAGGAGTCAAAAACTAATGTGTACACTTATGTCTGCATTTTTATTTTGTTAAAAACGAACAAAATTATAGCAGAAGTGCTCCCATGTGTCTGGCCAGACAGAGTACCAATTTGTTTATTTGGTAGTTCAATGAAAGCCTTCAGTTAGTTAAGAGTGAGAGAAAAAAAATTGTGTTCACGTTGCAGTTTTGTCTGTTTTTGTACAATATTTAAAAATAAACAAACAAATAAACAAAACACTACATTTTTGGAAATATTTGTGGGTGTTTTCTTGTTTGTTTCTTTTTTTGTACTACTTGAACACTAAAGTGGCTCTCACATGATATGCAGTACCAGCAGTGGCCAACTGCTCATTTAAGTTTGAGACCCCCGCACTATATGAATGGATGATTAAATGTAGCTTGTAGTCTAAGGCACATTGAGTGGTCAATTCAGAGATTGACGATTACATCTCATTTGTTTTTTTTTTATTATTCCAGATTAAATCATCTGAGGGGTTAACTATTTCAAAGGATGGAACATTTCACAGACTGAAAATTCATAAAGTCACAGAAGAATTTGCAGGGAAATATAAATTTGAAGCAGACGGACGTAAGACAGAGGCTGAGATTGCTGTTGAAGGTAAAAACATTAGTATTGCAATAAGTATTTTCTTGCTCACAGGGTTTGCATCATTCATTAAGCAGTGCGTTTAGTTCATGATGAAAAATAATTTTTAAGAGTAGTGCAAAATAACTGCATGTACACTAAATGAACTAACTACAAAGCATAACAGTGCTTGAAATATGTTTTTGTTTTCTTTATGACTCATTCTAGATCCACCACGATTTAATGCTGAAGAACTGGAAGCATTCAAAACTCCTGTAACTGTGAAAAAAGGACACAAAGCTACGTTCAACTTGGCTTTTATTGGACGGGAACCTATAAAAATTCAGTGGTACCGTGAGGGTGAAGAGCTTTCGGAGGAAGCAAACATCAAGATAGAGCATTCAGAGGGGTCTAGCCGTCTACTTCTATTGAAGCTTCAACGCAAAGATAGTGGTGAAATCAAGATTAAACTCAAAAATGAGTTTGGCACAATGGAGGCTCTCAGCCAGCTTGTTGTAATGGGTGTGTGTATAGCATTTTTGCATAAGATACTGGATTTACTACACTTAAAAATCTTGGTTCTGCACAGATGAATATTCTGTATGGTACTTTGTGTTCAAACAGATAAGCCTACTCCTCCAATGGGACCTCTAGAGATTGTTGAAGCCTCCTCCTCTGCAGTTGAATTTAAGTGGAGACCCCCAAAAGACAGTGGTGGCTGCAAGATATTAAACTATATCCTTGAACGACAACAAGTTGGCCGTAACACCTGGAAGAAGTTGGGGCCAATTGGTCCTGAGGCCGGATACAGGGACACGGATGTAGACCATGGCCGAAGGTATTGCTATCGCCTCAGAGTGGAGACTGAAATGGGCATCAGTGAGCTGATGGAAACAGAGGACATTCAAGCTGGTACAAAAGGTGACAACAATTATTTAAATGCCATCTTCTCAAAATACCACTGTGTTAAAGATCTGGTCATCAACATTCAAAAGACAAATCTTACAGGCAAATCTTACTTTTTATTGAAAAACTCAGGTACTTGTTTTTTGTGTTTTTCCTCCTATGCTTCATCATAAAATTGACTTTCCTCATGACATGGCTTCACAAAAATGGGAATGGTCAGACAGCTGTGAGATAGGAGATAATTACACATATATTTTAAATAAACTATGCAAACTTACTTCAATGACAATAAACTGAACAACCTTATTTTCATTTCGCCATATTCATTGTTTTCTATTCAATCTTTGTTGAATTAGGAAAAAAAAATTGACAACTAAAAGTCAGGCAGAAGCTTTCATTAACAACATAATGAATTTAGCTGTGTACATTTCAAAAGAATGAATGGATACATTTTGCCGTGCTACTTTCTCATGTGATAAGACTTTTAATTTAAGGTAGCTAAATAACTGAAAAGAATGCAAAGAATATCTTGTAATTCCAACTGTCCACTATGGTTTCTAATGCAATAAAGTTATGGTTCAGCTTTTGTATCATTCTCAATGTCAGTTCCTCAAAAGTAGACAAACTTTTTTAATGAACCTTTAGACAAAAAAATAAATAAATACATGAAAAAAATACTAATCCCGCTCTTTTCTGTATACAGCATACCCTGGACCTCCATCAGCACCCAAGGTTGTCAGTGCCTTCAAAGACTGCATCACTCTCTCCTGGTCTCCCCCTGCTGACACCGGAGGAACCAGTATTCTGGGATACAACCTTGAAAAACGCAAGAAGGGCAGCAACTTATGGGGCCCTGTCAATCCACCCAATGAGATGATTAAAGGTTTCTTATTCACAGCCAGTTTCTGTTTGTTTATGTTAGAATAACTTGACAGCACAACAGTGATGTCCTAATGATTTATTGCTGCAATTCAAATTTTTCCCTTACAGGGAAGCAATTTGCTGTGAAAGATGTGGTTGAGGGCATGGAGTATGAATTCCGTGTGTCTGCGATCAATAACTCTGGAGCCGGTGAATTCAGCTCACCTTCAGAATTCGTGTTTGCCAGAGACCCTAAAAGTAGGTGGAAACTGATACGGTTGGCATTTTTAGACTATATTTAGCTTTGTCTAAAAATAATGTCCGTCTTTGAATTATATTTTACAGAACCTCCTGGTAAAGTCAGTGACTTCAAAGTGACAGATTCTACCTACACAACCATGTCCTTGTCTTGGACAAGACCCAAGGACATTGAGGGGGTTGCAGATGAACCAAAGGGATATTTTGTAGAGATCAGGCTTGCAGAAAACACAGAGTGGGATCGCTGTAATTTGAATGCAATAACCATGACGTCTTATACAGTAAAAGGCATGAAGTCAATGGCTATGTACTGGGTAAGAGTCATTGCTATCAATGAAGGAGGCCATGGAGAGCCACAGGAACTGGATAACTACCATATCTCCATGCCTCCTCCTGGTGAGAAAATTCCTAAATGTTATATCCAAAGTTTTATACCCAAATGTTATATTTAATGTCGTGATTACAAAGCAACATAACAATGATAAATTCAGTAATCATTCTTTGTCTCATTTCTACTAAGCAATGCTTGACTCAAGCATATAGTTTCAATTACCTGTAAATACCAGAATTTTGCATACTTCAGAAATCTAATAACCAGCATAAAAGGTAAAATCACAATATTTGGCAATACATACCAGATTAAAATTTGAGGTAGTTTCCTTGAGCATCAATACACCCAGTGTCTCCACTGCTCATGGTATATTTGAATTGCTCCATAAAAGACCACTGCAGGTTTGCATTTGCTATTGTATCATGTTCAGTGTGTAAATATCATGTTCTGTGCCAAATTATTACCACCAAAGCCTACTTGCGAGATTTCTCTTTCTGTACCCAATATGAAATTTTGTTCTGACATACTTTCATCCTGCCGTTTACCTAGTGAGGCCACGATTCACTGATGCTAAAATTAAGAGTTTTATGGTGGTGAGAGCAGGAAATTCAGCACGATTCAACATTAACTTTGAGGTAATAACTTGATTACCATATTTGTAACAACAGACATATAGGGATCTTATTTTATCTTCTTACAAACTAAGAAAATTACATCTTTGTATTCTTTCTAGGCCTCTCCTTGGCCAGATGTAATCTGGCTAAAAGATGGCGTGCCAGTGTCTAAAAAAGTGACCATCAGTAATGCAGAGGGTACATCCCAGATTCTCATTCCTTCTGCTGAGCGCTCAGATACTGGAGTCTATACAATCATTGTCAAGAACGTTGTTGGGCAAGAAACAATCAGTATTGAAATTAGGGTCACAGGTGTGTTTGGTATAATCTTGTATTTATTGTACAACTTCGATTTCATATGCTGTTGACAAAAGAAAAACGAAACTTTCTTTTTAACTCTAGATGAGCCCAAGCCTCCAGGTCCTGTGGAGTTAGATGAAAATGTGCATGGTACTGTGACTATTTCATGGACAGCATCACCAGATGAGAAACGTGATGACAGGCTGCACTACTTGGTGACCAAGCGTGATTCAAGCAAAAGAACATGGAACACCATTGCAGATCGAATCTTCAACAACAGATTCACAGCATGTAACATAATGCCAGGCCGAGAATACCAGTTCAGAGTCTATGCAAAGAATGACATGGGCTCCTCCAAACCCTCTGAATCGCCCAAGTGGCTGATTCCTGCCAAAAAAGGTATGTACATGGTTATGGCTTCAAAGTCTGTCTTTTTGGAAAATATGTTAGTTTGAAGAAGAACTGCAATTTTCAAGAGTATAGCTTTAAGAAAATCCAGTATTTAGATATTAACAACTAAATTACTCTATAAGACACTTCAGCTACAAAATAAAGTTGAACTGTCTGTGAGCCTCTCTCTTTTACTTAATTTGCACTGGCACTGATGTTATGGGGCCATATATATATACACACACACACACACACACTTTTATGATTTTATGATTTATCCACTGATATTTGACACTTCAGAGTTTTAACATTGTTTCCCTATTGCTTTACTGTATGATTATGACAAACTTTAGTATACGAACAGGACTAGTATCTACTTCCAGTTTCCAATAATACTGTAGTAGCACCATCATCAAGTCAGTATTGAAAAAATTTATAATGTTAGGTGAATACAATTCTAATAGGATGCTATCCACGTTTGCTTTCTTCCAGAAAAGTTCACTGTGAAAGTGCCAGTATCAAAGCCGTGCAATCTGCTGTGTCCTCCCAAGTTCATTGTCCCACTGAAAACACACACAGCTCCTGAAGGGTATGAATGCTATATGACTTGTGCTATAAAAGGGGATCCAACACCTCATGTCACATGGCTCCGCGACAATGTCAGTCTGAATACAAACACTAACTACCTAATCTCCAACACCTGTGGAGTATGCTCTCTGCTCATATTGAGGGTTGGCTCTAAAGACACCGGGGAGTACAAGGTTGTTGCAGAAAACTCTTTGGGAAGGGCAGAGTCTGCAACTAAACTCACAGTCAGAGGTAAGCCTTCAAAGAGACATATTATGCCTTCTCTCATTTGCTGGAATAATGAGTAAATATATCAGAGGTAAATCAGTATAATGCAAGTCATCTCTTCATGTTTTAATTAATAAGGGAAAACTAATTCCTTTGCAGCACTGTTGGAAACTGCTCTCACCAGTTTCCAACAGTTTCTTTCTAGAATGTGTTTAATTTTGTCTGAGTGGTTTTTGTTGTGTATATAAGTATACAGAATATATACGTACAGTGGTGATGTGTGAAGTTTGAACCTAATATCTGCTTTACCTTTTCTTCACAGAATAAATGAACACACCAAAGATGGCAGACTTCCTTTGTAATGCCAGCATAAATCAAGCTCGTGATAAGTGAAATGCCATATTGTTTGCAGTTAAGTGATAACTGTCATGAATGAAACCTTTGTTGTTTTTTAAATTATGCTAGTAATGCCTTCCTTATTTGATTCACAAATTCCAAAAAACATTATCTAAAGTCAAAGTAACAATAAAGCCTTAGGCCTGCAGAAATTGCTTAAATAAAAGTCATCAACATGAGTCTATTTTGATTTCAAAGGTATAACAGTAATTACATAAAATACTGAAATATAACTGTGAAAACTATATACAGTATTTAGCTCTGCACAGCACTGATTGTTATTAGATTAATTGCTATTAGTCTAAAGGTGATGAAACAACTTACTTGTGTCTTAATAGATTTTTAGATGCAAGATTCTTTGGCTTGTATAGTAGGTGTTTGTAGAAGACCCCAGAATAAAACTAATATGAAAAAATATATGAACTGACAGGATATTTACATTATAATGATACTGCTGTCATAAAATGACATCAATATGAAAATTGTGTGAGTTTGATGTAAATAAATATTTCAAACAGCACCGTGGCATGAATTTTTAATATGACCTGCAAGTCACTTTGACCTGAAAATAGTAATACAAATGTACTGTACATTTGTGCTGACAGATTTTAGTTACTATAGACTACTGTGGCCCCGAGTCAAGCCTTAGCATAGCAGACAAGTATTGAAATTCATGTGCGTTGTTCACATTCATGAAACTTTCTGAATAATAACTTATGTCCAGTCTTTCTTATATTACATTTTTAAGCATATTTGGAAAGGCTCAGCCATCATTCCAAGTTTAGAGTCAATAAGGACTAGAGGCTTAGGTAAACCCTGAGCCATACACAAATTCTGAATCCAGGGTGACACAGCTCAGTTTCAAATACTGAAATTAATATAAATGCTAAATCTGCTCATATTCACGTTCAGCCTAAACCTGCAATAAAATAACCGTCGCTCAAGTTGACCTTCCAGTTTTGAGGGTGATATTGGTGAGCCTTAATGGTGCTGTCACCTTTTCAAGAACTTATAGGAATCCAGTACCAAGGCTTATGTCAGTAACCTCCAAGAATCGTGGTAACAAAAAAAAAAAAAAACAAGAAAAAGTGATGGTTAAAGGTTGTTCTGAGGGTATTTGAAAGGCTGTACTGCATCTCAAAAAGAAAGCCCAGTCTCAAGAATCATCTGAAGCCTGGCTGATAACAGACAATGGAAATTGAAAATACCGTAAGTAAAATTACCAAGAACGTTGTAATGATCATGTCCACAAACACACAATTGAAATACTCTAGTAACACTAATTATATTTCACAATGATATAGATCAGATACCGATTAAGGTTTAACGCTGCCAACTTATTTTCACATTTGAGTTAGTTTTCAGTTACTAAATGATTGGTTTAATCAATTAAGTTATTTTGTTTTAATACATTATGACACTACACTATATTCTAAATGATGGTGTGCACATTTGATTACACTGTTTTGTCATTAATTTATATAAGTTACAGTAATAGTTTCTATTTTCTTGAGTCATCTGTCTGATGTCTGTCTTTATATTAAATTTAGTTATTGACTCTGGGGTTTGCCCCTTTTTCGTTTAAAACAGTTTAAAAGATTAGTAAATAGATTGGGCTCCATCTCATTTGGGCAAATCTGTTTGTTGAGAGATTATTTATTTATTTAATATAGACAAACCACATTGCCGTTTTTTATATTCATAATTTAAGAAAAGCATAATTGTGAAAAAAACAAATGTATTGTTACTCATGCTAATGTCATTATGGAGAAAAATTGACTAAATTTATTTTTAATAGTATTCATGAGAGAAATTAACCAGATAAACTACACAGAACAAGCTCACTCATTTATATGCGTATATTTACTATGTTCCTCTGAAGATTTTTACACTTTTTTTCTGAAACTTTAAATTCTTTTAAACAGAAAAGGGAAAATTACATGATATGCACGCCCTTGTTATAAATAAATCAGTTCACTTATAACAGCCTTCAAAAGTCAACTCTCTGATAAATATGGCTTCACAACAGTACACCAAGCATGCAAAACCATTAAATATGTAGGTCCTTCATTAACTGACAGAGCCCAGATGATTAATTTTAATTAAATTTAACAGAGAAAGTTTAAGTAGCTATCAAATATACTGTCACTGGACTAATGGGAACATATAAATGAAAGAAGACTGAGCATAAATATATTGAGAACAGAAGCTTTCACATTGCTTTTTCCTTGAGATACAGTGTGATACAGCATATTGTTGACATTACATGGGAACAATCAATTTTAATCTCTTAAATATGCAAACACATTGCCAAAAGTATCTATAATCTAAATCTTTTTTTTCTTTCTACATTCATTTGTAAGTCATGTAACTATGGTGCTATATCTACTGCTACATATGAATGCAAATACCCTCCATTTCAGTTATGCAGAACAGAACCATGCAGGTACAAAAGCAAGTGTTGTTCTGTTTTGGTTTGACATGTTTATGTTTTTAGATACAATTTTATTTTCTAAGACGTCTGCATTTTTTCTGCTTTTTGGGCTGACACTGAAAACAAAGACAAAGCCACAAATCAATGACAAGTTTTGCAAACTGTTGATGAGTGCAGGCAAGAAAGATTACACAAGCATCTGTTCTGAAGTACTGATTTTTGCTGGATGCTGAAGAAACTACATGAGCAAGAAAAAGTACATTTCAGTTTCATCTAAATATAAATACAAAGCAAGCACAGTTATATATCATCAATAATAAAATGTTGCCATACACGAAAAATTATTTTAACAGTGACATTCTTTCCCTGATTACAACAGAAATAGGTTGCTGACAGATTTTGCAAGATAAAATATAGAAAAAATAAATAAATAAAAATTAAGCTGATAGCATTTAAGATTTCAGCATTTATGACTTCTAGCCCATACTCGGCACAGATGTTTCTGTATACTATGCCAGCCACTTGGTTATGGCATTCCATGTATGCCCTGCCTGCTAGCATCTTGCACCCTGTTGTTATGTGCTGGATTAGCTCAGGGGCATCTTTACACAGCCTGCACCTGGGGTCTTGCCTGGTGTGATAGACCCCAGCCTCTATCGATCTTGTGCTCAGAGCTTTTTCCTGTGCTGCGATGATTAGTGCGTCTGTGCTGTCTTTCAGTCCAGCTTTGTTCAGCCACTGGTAGGATTTCTGGATGTCAGCCACCTCCAATATCTGCCGGTGGAACATGCCGTGCAGGGGCCTGTCCTTCCATGATAGTTCCTCCTCTTGCTCCTCATTCTTGGGTTTCTGCTGCCTGAGGTATTCACTGAGCATGCAATCAGTCGTGGCCATCTTCCTGATGTACTCGTGGATGTTCGTTGTCTCATCCTTGACTGTGGTATTGACACTCACTAATGCCCGGCCTCCTTCCTTCTGCTTAGCATACAGCCTCAGGGTGCTGGACTTGGGGTGAAACCCTTCATGCATGGTCAGGAGCTTCCTCCTCTTGATGTCAGTGGCTTCCATCTCCTTCTTTGGCCAGCTTATTTTCCCAGCAGGGTACCTGATCACGGGCATTGATAGCCCGGATCTTGTTCTTACCATTCAGCTGACTCCTCAGGACTTGCCTGACCCTCTACAGGTACTTGGTGGTTGCAGCTTTCCTAGCGGCCTCTTCGTGGTTCCCATTTGATGGTGGGATTCCCAGGTACTTGTAGCTGTCCTCGATGTCTGCAATGTTGCCTTCTGGTAGTTCGATCTGCTCAGTTCTGACTACCTTCTCTCTCTTCATTACCATCCGACTACACTTCTCCAATCCAAATGACATTCCAGTGTTGTTCCTGTATATCCTGGTGGTGTGGATCAGTGAATCGATGTCTCATCCACTACTGGGATAAAGCTTGATGTCATCCATATAAAGGAGGTGGCTGATGATGTTCCTTTCCATAGTCGGTATCCATAGCCAATATGTGTGGATGTACACACACACACGTGTATACATGTATACGTGTGTGTGTGTGTGTGTGTGTGTGTGTGTGTGTGTGTGTGTGTGTGTGTGTGTGTGTG
>VUQG01015460.1:17940-38488 GCA_015106755.1 Etia nguti
GTGTATTTAGAAAATGCTGCATTTGAACCAAAATGGTGTAAAAACCTCCAAAGACGATATAGCTATGCTATTTTAAACCATCAATAATGTCAGATGTAAACACTGTTCACTTCAGACACATTCAGTTTTCCTACAAGCCTGTGTATACTGTGTAAAAATACTTGCCTGGCTTCAAATTTATCTTTTACTCTGGTGTTGCAAGTTGCTAGGGAAAGTCATAAGTGATACAATTTCATGTGAATGACTAAGTACAACTCTGAAATAATTTTATAAAGTGCTAAGACATGCAAACATTATCAGTAGCCACATGGTATCCTATTATTAGTGGCACACCTCATTAGTAGGAGTTTACTGTATTAGGCTTTGACATTTGGAAGCCTATAACCACATACCAATGGTATATAGAAATTCCCTGTAGTAATACAGTAAGGAACAAAAGCTTTCCTGTAGTTTAACAACCTAAAATAAGCACTCATTTGAGAACATAAAAATGTGTGCCATAAATGATTTTTCTTTCAGCCATTTCACTGTAGTTCAGTTATACTAAGTATACTAATGTATTATGCATTTAAACAAAAATGGAGAAAACCCTTTTGAAAAGTGATGTAACACACAGAGCCACCTTTGTTTAGACTATACTGGTTTGTGCAATTTTAGCTGTTTCATCATTGTTTTGGAGGGTAGAATTTAAAGCTTCTGACTTTTGTGACCTTTTGCAATAAATGCCTTCAAGACCATCAAGCCTCTCATATCAGCTTTCACTGTCTGAGAACGGTCATAGTTCTTGTGTCACACATCCGACTTTTATTAAACATCTTGCACGCACGCACGCACACACGCGCGCACACCCACACACATTAATGCAGACTGAGCATAGCTCTGTTATTATAGTACCACAATAACTGGGCAGTGGTCTAAAGTGCCAAAAACCGTGACTCCATGATAAGTCTGAATGACTCCTAACATATAAGTAAACAGCCTGAAGGTGGTAAGTGTGTTAAACAGAAAACATATTTCTACTAATTAAAAAAAGTTAATTTTCTGTGATGTGTTAAAAGTATTTTTACAATTCTTGTTCAATCCAACATAACCCTATTTAACATTCTTTTGGATGTATAAAGCAACATCAAATGGACGTAACAGTGCAGTTCAACTACGTAGAATTGCATTTTTACTAAATACAGAAACAATGGACATAATACAGTCTTAATTCGTGGGAATGATTGCTGTCCTGTGCAGATCAACAGAAAAGCTGTCCTTGTAGGTTAATACACTGCTCAATTAAAAGGAATCACCTTCATCGCAGGAATTGCCCCCACCCCCACCCCCATCAGTGGGGGGAAAGAAAATCAAACATATTGATATGGAATGGGTAATCTATTAGGAATGAAAAGATCCTACATCATTTGCTGAAAATGAAAATTATCAATCTATGGGGGGCTGAATTCAAAGACACCCCAAAAATCCTCATCTGAAGAGGTCAGTGCATCCCTGAATGGATACAGTATGCCTCCCCAGACCATGACTGACCCACTCCCAAACAGGTCATGCTGAATGATGTTACAGCTTCTCCATACCCTTTTATGTCTGTAAACAGTATGAGGTGCCAGTGGTGGAACTGCTAGTTCTGGTATTCTATGGCAAATGCCAGTCGGGTTCCATGGTGCCAGACAGTGAGCACAGGGCCCACTAGAAGACATCAGGCCCCCCGGGGAAAAGATGAGGAAAAGAATATGTCAGTGGCCTGCACGCCTTCTGTGCAGCAACATATATATAGAATATAGTTTGATATATATATCTTCTTTTTTCCATACATATTTGTTATCATTTCACCATTTTAGTTCAGCCATCCCAGAACAAAGCTCACCTATAGTCCTCTCAGAGCAAAACAATTAGACTACCAAGTCATGTGGCTAATTAAGCCCATTCAAATACTAAAGAATAAACACTAGAGGATGTGTGATGTGAACCTGTCAGCTGCAAGTAAGGAGGATGTAGTGGTCACAGTTGTATTTCCCATTTTTTAGGCTAAGTACAAAGTAATAGGGGTGGCTCAAGACTTTAACACTAGTGTACACACTTGCTTAGTTGAGTATTTATAAATGATCTGTAACAATGTGTGAACGGGTCAGAATAAAGGAACTGAAACAGGGAGAATGTAAAATGTAAAGTCTTATAAAAGTGGTATGTTTTTTTTTAGTTTTTTTTTTAGGTGTGTTATTCAGAGTAAATGTCCTGAGGAAGCTTATGCATTTGTCAACAAGAAGTCCCAGTTATGGTCATCTCAGCACAAGGCTTGCAGGCAGCCTTGGCTTTCCTTCTTCCTTTCTAGAGGTTGTGATTTATGCCAAAAACAAAAAAGCAATCCCCTTTCTTGGCAGGCACCATGTCTGACAACGTGGGAGCTTGTCACAGAGTCATTGGCATTCCTGTAAGGATTTAATAGCTTGTAGACCAGGGAGGCAACACTCGAATATCAGCCAGGGAAGCAGCACCACTGAACAGGATCATAGGAGTACTGTGGTGAGTTCATCATTCATCTTATATACATCACCAGTCTTAGATGAAGGTGTTAAGTATTAAGAGATGGCTCTAGTTTTTAACACTCAGTTCTGGGCCATATTAAATCTTAAAGATAACAGTAAGTCCATATGATAAATTGTGCAAAGTGTTTGCCTATAAACACAACTGAGCTGACTTAATAAATGTTCTTTGTTGTGCACATTAAAGTGGTTTAATTTGACATCATTCACATTATTTAAGTACAGTGAAGTTGTTTTCTAATTACTCAGCCCCTATGTTTCATTAAATATGCATTTCAAAAGGTTTTTCAAAAATTTTGAAAATGCAACAATAATGTACATGTCAGTATACAAAAGTAACTGCTTACATGAGTTCAAATAAAATGAACTTTCTGTGATTTCTATATCTTGTATATAATTGTAGCCAGTTGGCAAAACCTTTCCCCTATGCTCTTGCACATAGAAAACTTAATTTAAAGATTTAAATAACGATTTAAATAAATAAATGAAATGCATGAGAATTAAAAACAGGTTATGGTGAAAATCGGGAAAAATCCAATTTAAGCAAACCTGGCACTCTAAGCTACTGGCATCAGCCTCATCTCCGTAGATAGCCACATGCTTTCTGAACATGCCCCTCACAGTGTCTCCCTTTTAATCATCTTTATGATGCTCTCAGTCTCTGAGTATACTGTCCCGTACTGTATTTCATCTCCAGTCAGAGAAGCAGCTGGTGGCATTAACATCAACAAGTTAACATCAGCAAAGGCAATATATATTCTATAAAAACAACTCACACAGCAAGGAGTCCTAAACTGGTTGTGTAAGGAGTGTGTTGGAAGCCAAGTACACAAAAAAAGAATTTATAAAGCCCAAAAAAATAATAATTCTAAATCTCAAAGGCTTTTCTGAGCATAAAAAATAACTTTGCAGAACAAGCATAATGGGGGCTCAGGTTATGGGCTAAATCTCATCACATTTATCCTAAGAATAGCAACAGTATGCTTAGCAATAACCATTTTCTGTTATATTTACTGAATGCTTTAAAATATTTAAAGGTTTTTCACCATTAAGTTGCTGCTATAACCATAAGTAAATGCACTAAAAGTTTAAAAGGACTGATTATGAAAGTTATCTTTTTTGTGCCCACAGACAGAAAATGTGGTAATCTATAGTGATTTAATTTGCTAGACTGAAAAAGTTTCACCTAAGTTTGACATTATCCTGTCAACAGTGATTTACAAGCATATTAAGATGTGCAAGATGGGATGTTCACAGTTTTATGTGGCATGTGACCTATCATATGACAGTCCAGTTTTCTCATCTTCCAACAGCCATGAAGCGCTGAAACCCTAGAATATCACGTGTCTATACCGGGATGTGCTAGGTTTGTGCAAATACTGTACATGAGAATCAAAGATGTCAAACATATCTGAAATATAAAGTCAGTGTATCTACTTAATCAGCAACAATGTAGAGCTATACACACTGAAAGAGTATGATGATTAGTCAAGTTACTCAGGCATTCAGAAACAGTTTATTTTCTTGTTCACGCCTATGTGAAAGAGCTTTACACAGTTAGGTGGAGGTTGCTATATCAGCTGTAGAGGTTTTACACCCTTTCCTGCTGTTAGATCAATGATTCAGAACATTAGCTGTGTACTGTATTGTGCACTGACACATCAAACAGGTTATTCCATTTGGACATAAAGTTCAACACAGCCCACAGTGTCAAACAGCTTTTAGTTGAATTTTTAACAGGTCCTGGGACACAGGAAATGGGTCAAACTAAAGTTCTCTGGAAACATTTAGTTTTGGGAAACAAATTTTTATCGACTGACTCACATCTACTCAAAGCAACTCATTTCATATCCTAGCAATAGGAATGACTGATTTACAATTTCTCTAAAAATTCCATCTCCACGGATTAAAAAAAATTCTAATCAAACTAAAAACTACAGTATATGTAGGTGTGATGATGGAACTACTGAAGTGTAAGAGGGAACATTTAACGTTTGGGAACATTAGCATTTCTCTGTCAAATGGCATTTTTTACAATATATAGAATTTGAGATCCAGGCAATGTTTCCATGTTTAAACCTACAGTCATGCACAGTTCCCCCCCCCCCCTTTTTTTCTCTTATTTTATTGTTTTGACTGACAGCTTTGACAATCTGGGCATAATATACTAAACAGTATATAATCCCAGATCTCTTCCCGTCATTATAAAATATATCAAGCTGATGTTTCTCAACATATGGAAACAAAAAAAAATCCCAAATACATAAAAGTAATAAATAAATAATTCTTATGCATGTATTCTCATGCATTCTTATCTTCAGCTTTTCATTCTTTCAACCAGAGTGATGGTTATAAAAGGATTTATTGACAGAATTTGTTAGTTTCATATCATTTCATACAATCTCATCTTTCTTAAAACCAGAACTGATAAAAATATCTAATTCCTGCAATTATGTATTAATGTTCTAACAAAATATTAACATTTCTGCAAATCCCCTTAAGCCCCAGCAACACTGAATCCATTAAAATTAATGTTCAGTCTATTTTCGTGAAGTGACATTTGTCATTCTAAGTATAGCAATCATGTGGGTAATGAAAGCCATGTAGAGATCCCTGCTGCAAATGGATCTTTAAGATCATAAAAATGTGAATTTGATAAGCATATAATCATTTAAACAACACGTCAGCTTGCTGTATCTTAACGTGACGAGAAGAAAACTCTAAATTTATAATAGTTTACACAATATTTGCCATAAAGTTAATAAGAAATCTTGGCTTTTCCTCAGCTATTCTTAAAAAGTTGCTTTCCTTACTGTAATTACTCTCAACATTTATAATCTTCCTTGTTTTGAATTTGTCTTCAACTAATCAGTTCCCCAGAAAAACAAAACAAACAAAAAAACTCACAATAGCCCAATATTTAGATTTTGTAGTTTATAAAGAAGAACATTTTCAAACATGGCCAAACTTTCCTGCACATAATGATTTAATGAAAGGTGGATCACATCTCGCAACGCCTCTCTTAAGCTGTGTGGTGCCAGATAACTTGAGTCTCACAATCTGAACTGAATCCTTAAACAATTTCTTTCAATAATACTTTAGAATAAGAAACAAAAAAATGCTCCCGATATTTTAATAAAATAGTAACACTGAAGTTATTGTGTTAATGTTTCCTAAATAAATTAACTTTTTTCCCCAATTCTTACTGAATCCATTCAGGAATCAAAACACCCAAGATGATTAGAAAATCAAAAGTGACAGATGGGACAGCCGCTGGCCAAGGTGAGCACTACAGTGTCATATAACTGTCTACTACTGGTACTACAGAATAATCGACTAGCAAACATTGTCTGTACAAATTTCAACAAGTGATTTTTGCTTTATTATTCTAATTTCAACATCAATCTGCAACATGCAAGTGGTAACCAAATTAAATGAGTACTATAAATCTAGAGGGAAAATTATGAAATTAGGTATATTTGTATATCCATCTGATAGTCATGAATGTACATTTGTCTATTTAATTCCTTCTATTACTATGGCTTTACCATGCATCAAGCAGACAACATTACAGGTTTAACACACACACACACACACACTCTCATTGGTAAGCAGTAGCAATATAGAATAGAAAATGTGTACTGTAACTGATACAGTGCACATTACATATTGCTACTACTTCCTAAATAGTTATATAGCATAACCATTCATCAAATATGCTGCAGGTCAATTTATTTATTTATTTTTTGTTTGCTTGTTTGTTTGTTTTTTGGTCAGTTAAACTTTTAAGTCGAATCCAATGTTAGTATTATGCTGATACATGCAGTACATTGTCTTTAACATATGCCTTATGAGCTCCTGCGGTGGAGAACTGCAGTGGTAAAGAAGGTAAGGAAAGCAATAGAAAAAAAATGTTAGCCGTTTATCTACCTACTGCTCATGAAGGCATCAAGAACTCATATGCAATAAATTTCTTGATATGCTTCTAAGAATGCATGTAATTTGTGTGAATATGTAGATGCATTACTAAATATCTGTTCTCGGGCTGAATTTTAAATATGGATTCATACAGAGGATGTAAAAGAGGTAAATCTGACTGAAACGCAAAAGCTACTACATTTAGCATATAACTCAGAGTGATGATAAGCTGAATAACATTAACATTTTAAAATGTCAAGTAATAGAATATGTTTTCAGCAATGGTTTAAGGGGGCTTGCTTACAAAACAACAGATTTTGATGGTGAATACAAGTACGGCTATGTTTTTCATCCTTTTCCTTGCTCTGAGTGTCAAATGTATTGTCACTGACATTTCATTTTCCACTGCTGACAGTTGGGATCAAGAAAAAATCTAAGGTCCCTGGGGTGATGATTACACAGTTTATCGAGACGCTGCCAGAGGGAAAGAGCCATCCAGACTTCACCCGCAAGCCAATTGCTTTGACCATCCAAGAGGGTATGTTTCATAGCAAAAAAATAATAATTTGAAACATTAATATTCAGGGGAAAAAAACATCCCAAGGTAAAACGTACGTGATTCCGCTAAATGGATTAGATCAATTAAATTTGCCAAAGAAAAAGTCTCTGCCTTTCAACGCCAAGAAACCTGTATCAGTAGAATTGCAAACCATGACTAAACATCTGCAGAAGTGACAATGTCCAATTCAATTTAATATTAATTTAAACTAAATGTCACAGTATATATTTGGATCTCTTCACTGTCTTCAGGGAGTGACCTGTCTTTTTTTTTCTTCTTTTTTACAGGGAAATTTGCTTTCTTTAAAGCTATTGTCATTGGAGACCCAAAGCCAACTGTAACATGGAGCAGAAATAACGGAGATGTGTCTGATACTTCCCGGTACCAGAGTAAATACGATCCCACTTCCAATGAGCATACATTTGAGGCAAGTGATACAGTAAAACTATAAAGCAACATGTTCACATAAAGGAGAAGCAGATAATGAAAGAATAAGCTAGAAGACAAAGGTATTTGATTACATCAAAGCTAAATAATCTTTGTTGTCCCATATATCCATCCTTACTTACATAAATACAAAAAGTACAGTTATACAAATCTCAATAATAACCACATTATCCACTTTCACACCATGAATTGTGATCAATTAGATCAAAATAAAATTTAACACATTTGGATGTTAATTATCTAGATCTATTACACTCAGGATATTTTTTTACTGTCCAGATGCCAAATGTTGCCCCAGATCAAGCAGATACCTACAAATGCTTTGCCACAAATGAATATGGACAAGCCATGGTCACAGTTGTTTTAAATGTTATTGAAGGTAAGGACTGATTACTTTGTATGGATATGGCAATATAGTGTGATGAAAGCAACCATAAAGTTATTAAGTCTGAATGTATTTGAGTCTGCATGCAGATTCTGCCAAATTTGATACTTTGCTACTTCTATGCTTAAGGCTATTTCTGTCATTCCATTACCATATGTCTTTTTCCTACGTAGTTGATAATGTATGATCTTTTTTACTTTCTAGTGGGTTATAAAAAGAACAAAGCCCAACAGCAAGCAGCTGATGCAATAGAAGGAGATTTTAAGACTGTTCTAAAAAGGAAAAGGTAGGATTGAGCTAGTCTGCTGATCACCATGTGTCATCTATAGATTTACAAATGGTTTACTATATCTATTTCCAGCAAGGTTCATCCCAAATCCGAGCAACCTGAGAAAAAAGAGGGAGAAATAGATCCAAAATTTTGGGAGCTTTTACTTAGCGCTGACAAGAAAGATTATGAGAGAATCTGTGCAGAGTTTGGGGTAACTGACTATCGTTGGATGCTCAAGAAATTAAACGAAATGAAGAAAGAAAGGGAGGAAGAACAAGCACAGGTCTGCGATTTGGTTCATAATTCTTTTTCACTTCCTTTATAAGGGTTGATGTTGACTATACAAGCTTAAATTTGTTTATAAGTTTATTCTTGAAAAAAGATAAATCTATTTTGTTGCAAAAAAAAATAAAAAATGTCTGTTTGCTTTCCTTTTATTACTTCTTCTGTTTTTGTCCCAGTTTGTCAAAAGCCTCTCTAATCTGAGACCTATTCAGGTCAATGCAGATGGCACCGCATCCTTTGAGATAGACATGGACCTCATTGACCAAAGCAGCTCTATATACCTGTACAAGGTAAGTGATAGAATAAAATCTTAAGTTTACTAAACGATAATAGAAGAAAACAAGGAATGGAGTCATTATCTAGGACCACCCCAAAATACCACAGCTATAATATGACCAGTGCTTGCAAAGATACATCAAGATGATTAGATTATATGTACCAGACAACCACCTTTGGATTAATTTTTTTTATGTTTAAACATTAGATATGCAGCTATGGTATTGAGTTTTTACTTTTTTGATGTAATCCTGTTATAATGCTATCAATATTTAATCAAATAAGACTTTTTTTGTTTTGTTTTGCTATTGTCTTGCAGCTACATTGTGATATGCAAGTACAATTTCAACAATGCCTAGGAAAATAATTTATGTACATACACACTCCACAGGATGGTGAAATGGTCCCTTACACAAAAGAACTGGGTGATAAGCTCAAGCACAGCCTTAAGCAAATTGGAAAAAGGTATATTTTCAGCATGAGAGACCTAATGCCAAATGATGCTGGGCTGTATCAGTTGGATGTTGAGGATGTCAATATGTTTTCCACAGATTTTAAAAGTAAGCATTTTTACAATTGCACATGACACAACAAAATGAAGGATGTTGAAATAGATTCATGTAGTATAATAAACAAATTTCTTATTTTTCAGTCCCCATGGTGGATTTCTTGGTGAAGATTCAGGAAGTAAAGGCAAAAGAGAGAGAAGATGCCATATTTGAGTGTGTCTTGTCAAACCCCTTTTCCAAGATTTTGTGGTTTGGCAAAAATATGCCACTGGAACAGGGAGATAAATATGACATTGAGGTTTCAGAAGACAAGCTCATTCACAGGCTGGTGGTTAAAGACTGCATGGTGGCAGATAAAGGAATTTATTGTGCCTGTGCAGGGATAAAATCTTGCAGTGCTTGGCTTGTCATTGAAGGTATATTATCTCCCACAAAAAGGCTATCTAATAATATATGATATAATTAACTGACAATATTCTTTTGAAAGATTAGATTAATTTAATCTATTATTGAGTTCATGACATAAAATACAGTTTTATTAAGTGCACACGGTCAAAAATCTAATTTTTTTCCCCCAATTCAGCTGATAAAGATGCACAAAAGGGTAAAAAGACAGCAAGGAAAACAACAAGGGCAGGGGGATCTGGGCAGGATTTACAGAAAATTGCCAAAGAGCAGCAAGCAAAATTAGAAAAGGAGAAAGAGGAAAGGAAAGAGCAAATTAAAGCTTCTGAAGAAGCTGCACCTCCACCTGCTGCACCCACTAACGCTACAGTTGTGGCTGGATCTACACCTTCTAAACCAAGTAAGAATGCCCAGAAGTGGTTTTAAATTACCGAAGAGAGAGAAAATGTCATTTTAATCAGTCTGTAATATTATCGTCATAAGTGTGATGTACCTTTTCATATGAATATTATGTTGCTTATGTGGTTAGTCAACTTTTGTTTGACTTTGCATATTATATGGGTAATTCTAATGTGTTAATCTATCAACCTCTGATTTGTTTTTTTATGGTTGATGAGGAGCGGTAAATGAACCAACTATGACAGGTTCACACTCACCACTTGTGAAGGCAACAAGCACTAGTAAGATCCTAAAATTACTTTGAGAACTAAAGTCCTTCTTACATCTAAATATTTAAAAGTATTATTTATTTAAACATTTGCCAAAATATAAATATAAACTGCTAGTGAATATTTTGGCTGTCCTTCATAATGTAATCAGTTCATTATGCGATTAACTACCTCTTCAAGGATAGATTTAGCTGACTTTACTTTTTTTTAGTAAAATTAGTATTTTCATAATGACAAAATCAAAGCACTGAAACTGAGTTGCAAGTCTTTGAATTCATCCATAAACAAAGAACAATAATAATAATAATAACATTGTTATACTGTCTGTGATCACACATAGGTTCTTCAGATGAAACATCAAAAGGAGAAGCTGCCACAGGCTTCGGGAGTGGTAAGATATAAAATGAAAACAGTCTGGATCATCAGCAGAAGAAAAAACAAGTTTAAATAACTTACTATTGTTATTGCCATCAGGCCACTTACCTGAGGAAATCAGTGGTGGTGAAATGCTAAATCAACCACTTGAACACAAAGGTATGCTAGATATTTAAAACTGAAACAGCACTACAGTACTAACAATATAAAAAGACTAACAATAACAATATAGTAACTTACATGAATTTAACAGAAGTGTAAAAAAATAACACATTAACATGAATATATGATTATTTACTTAAAACACAGTGGGGGAAATAATTATTCGATCCCCTGCTTATTTTTTTTTAGTGCAGGGAGACAGAATATCAACCAAAAATCCAGAGCGGGGGGGGGCATGACATTAAAGTTATAAACTGATTTTCATGTCATTGAGCGAAATAATATTTGGTCCCTTACAACTCAATCAGTGAATCAATAAAACCTGCTAAAGGCTAGAATGTGCCATGAGACCATCAACAAGAAGCTTGGTGAGAATGTGACAACTGTAGGTGCAATTATTAGGAAATGGAAGAAATAAAAAATGACCTACAATCTCCCTTGGTCTGGAACTTATTGAGTGAAATAAGTATTTGATACCCAAGCAAAAAAATGACTTAGTACTTGGTGGAGGAACCCTTGTTGACAAGCACACTGTTCACATATTTCTTGTAGTGGTCACCAGGTTTGCAGAAATGAGTTTGTGTTGCACTTTTTCAAGTTTTTCACTACTGCTTGCTGATTAGTTAGCGTTAGTGTTTGCAGACAGTTCCTATAAACAATAGGCAACAGCAGAAATCTGTTAGCAACCAGAGTATTTCCAAAAAGGTATCTGGTACAGCAGCCCCTTTGTGAATGATTTCACCTAGCAGCAACTATTCACAAGCTGGTCAGGGAATACACATTTTCCCTAACGACTGGTGGTCACTAGGGGTTCACTGATGATTTTCAGTCTGTGTTATACAAGCCTAAAGTGGATTTTAAGTTGGGAGTCTATAGGGGCTTTCTTATTTTTGGAGAGAGTAACTGCAACCATCCCCAGATGTGGCCACTTGTTTGTTTCATAAACTTGTCAAACTATTGAAGAATTCCAGAAAACCTTCCAAAACATCTAGAAAAATCCTCACCTTCATTTAAACAAAGCTGATTTCTGAAATTAATAAACATTTTAATACTGTTTGTTTTCTGTTTTTATTCAATATGCTTGCAGTTTTAAAGACAAACCTTCATCACAAAGTATGCCGAGAGGAGTCTAACTGCATTTATGTTTCCTAGAGCCTGGAATTACCTCTGGACTTTCTAATATTTATGCCCTTCGAGGAAAATCAGCTGAATTACAAGTGAAGATGAACATTGACAGTGATGGCACCTGGTTCAAAGACGGAAAGCAGGTAAAGTCAACGAATAAGTATTATTAAATCTATATTTTTCAGTTTTAGATAGCAATTGGATTGGAATAAGTCAATATTATGAAAAACACAAAAACTCTACCTACAGTATGTTCCTATCATTAACTAATTTTATATAACAAATTTAAAGTGTTGTGTCAACAAAATTGCCATATCAGGTACTTTCCCGTTGCTTCTTTTTTGTTTTTTTTAATTTCCTTTTTAGTTAAACTCAGGTGCTGGGATCACCATAACCAAAGATGGAAATTCTCATGAGCTAAGAATTCAAAGCTGCAGTGATGACAGCTCTGGAGTTTATCAGTTTACATCAGGGGAACACAGCACACAAGGAAAGGTTACAGTTGGAGGTATAATATACTTTCTCTCGCTGTTACACTTCTGTTAAATGGCAAAACAGTTACAGAGCTTTAAAACTGACTTGTGCTTTGTGTTTCATAGATGTACCTGAATTTGATCCAGATGACCTTCACAAGTTCTCCAAACCTGTTATAGTAAGAGCGGGACAAAATGCTGCTTTCAAGATGCCCTTTCCTCCTCAGGAGTCTTTGGAGGTCAACTGGTTCAAGGATGGCACTGAGCTCAAAGATGGAGGAGGAGTTAAGATTGTGAGGGAGCGCAATCACAGCCGCCTGTTGTTCAGAGACTGCCTGCGGATAGACACAGGGGAAATAAAGATCCAGCTGAAAAACCCATTTGGAGCCGTAGAGGCCACATCTGAGCTTATTGTGCTTGGTATGGAAACAAAGATAAATATATGAGAAAATGAGACATACTAAAGGGTAAAGCAATAAGCTTTCTAGTATTTGTTAACTCCCATACTTATGTTTAAAATTTAACATGATATATAGATCGACCCGGTCTACCAGAGGGTCCAGTGAAGATGGTTGAAACTACCTCATCAATAATTGAGATTAAATGGAACCCTCCCAGAGACGATGGCGGAAGTGCTGTAACCAACTACATTATAGAACGGCAGCAGACGGGACAGAGTCTGTGGACAAAACTCGGAGACGTCTCAGCGGACAAGACCTCCTTCAGAGACAGGAATGTGACACATGGAAAGAAATACAACTATCGCATCTATGCAGAAAACCCTGAGGGTATTAGTGATGCCCTGGAGACAGCTGAAAGCATAATGGCTGGCATAATGAGTGAGTGCAGAAAATGAAGTCTTGTTTAGTGTTTCTCAGAAAATCCAAATGAAAATTCCTTTACATAGCTTTTGTGATTGCTTTAAATACTTTATCATTGGAACAGCTACTATAGAAATCTCACATTTTATCGTGGCTGGAATTAATGCTCTATGTTTAAGAGAAACTGCTTGCATATGTCTTTGATTAATTTAAGTATGTCCTAAATAGTAATGATGAGAGTATTTAATTAATTAGACTTCTTACCATGTTTTTAGTACTTGCCGGTCCTCCTGGTGCTCCTAAAGTGGTAAGTGCCTCAAAAACCTGTATCAACTTGACCTGGACCCCACCAGAGGATGACAAAGGAGTGCCGATCATTGGGTACCAAGTGGAGAAACGAAAGAAGGACACAAATCAGTGGATTCCCCTAAATGCAGTTAATGAACCTATTGAAGGTTTGTAAAACAAAAATAATTTCTCCTCCTAAAGAACAAGTAGCACCTTTAAATTAAAAAAATGGCTCTTTTATCTTGACATAATTCATATTTTTCCAGACATAAAGTACGCAGTCAAAGATATCTCTGAGGGTTCAGAGTACGAGTTCAGGGTTACAGCAATCAATGAGTCAGGATCTGGAGATCCAAGCCCTCCATCTGCAATGGTGTTTGCAAAGAATCCCAACAGTAAGTCTTGACATGCTTCAGTGTGAATATAAATGATTACCTTAGTTATCCAGAGCAGTGATTTTTTTCCCGCATGAATTTGAATGTTTTATGTGTTTTCTATCCAGTGAGACCTTGTTTTAAGGATCCAGAGGACTTCATTGTTGTCAGAGCAGGAAATTCTGCTCGTGTCAAAATTTGCTTTGAGGTATGAATGAACCTAAAATCAGGTTTCCAAGTAGTTTTTCATCCATTAATAAATCTTAAATCTGTCATGCCAGTATTTTCTGCATTTACTTGTCATATTTTTTGAGTTGTAAGTTCACCACAGCATGACAAGGGAGGATTTGCCTCACATTTTAGGTAATTTATCCGATATCGATATCTTCAGGCTGAACCTCCACCTCAGATCACTTGGCTGAAGGATGACGAGCAAATATCTGCATGGATTAATATCATAAATACAGAGGGAACGTCTCAGCTTGTTATTCCCAATTCAAAGCGCTCAGATTCAGCCATCTACACTATTAAAGCCAAAAACTCTGTGGGTGAGGCTTCATTTGACATTGACCTTAGAGTCACAGGTAAGGACATGGATATCAGCCTATGATTAATGTAAAACAAGTTGTGTCACTACTAGTTTCTTTAATTAGTACTTTGTGAAATATATAATAGACTGTATTGTTATTATTCAATTTGCCAACTGAACCAGAGTATTAGCAAAATAATTTTCCCACTTTCTGTAACTTATTGTATTTGTTGCTAGATGAACCCAAGGCTCCAGGGCCTGTGGAGCTAGAGCAAACAGTACATGGAAAGCTAGTGATATCATGGGCTCCCTCACCAGACCAGGAGCTTGATGACCGCCTGTACTACATGATTTCTCAACACGACTCCCTCAACAGAGTTTGGAAAACTATCGCAGACCGTCTATTCACTAACACATACACAGCTAGCAACATCCTTCCTGGGACAGAGTACCATTTTCAAATATATGCCAAGAATGATATGGGACTGTCAGATCCCTCTCCGTCACCTACATGGGGCAGCAACATCAATAAAGGTGGGTTAGTTATTTTGATTATGCCATAACGGTGAGCTAAACTATAGTGTGCATTAGTTTGACAATTTAGGTGCTTTCCAGTGTCCATAACAGCTAATCTGTCAGAACCAGATATTTTCATGACATAGATTTTAAATGACACAAAATGTAATGTCATCCCTTTAGGCACACACATACACACCCTACAATAATAATAATACTGTAAGAGGTACCATAATTTGAACAATCAAGAATGATCAAACTATTAGAATGATTCAGAGGTTCTCCTCGTGTATTTAAACCTGCCTGGCTAACCCAGTTCAACATAATATAAAAGCCTGCAAGTTAAAAGTGGACAATAAACTGTATTAAGAACTACAAGTACAGTATATACATTTTTTAAACAGAACTCATCTCATCATTCTCTTTATTGCTATCTTGTTTAAGGATTGCATTATTCTGATTTGTTTTTGTGATGTGTTTTGTCAGTTTTCTTAAAAGAATGGGATGCATTTTATTAATTATGCAAATGTATACTTACGCTTCCTAGCCTAATAGACAAAGGAGTTTAGGAGAATGTATTTAATCAACTTAAACTAAAACGAAAGTCCTGGATCTTTAAAAAGAAAAAATAAATAAACCTAAGCAAAACATATGCTCGCCTGGTGGTACAAGAGAGAACAATAGCTACCATGCACTTTTAGCCAACAGTTGTGCTACTGCTCATAACTACATTACCTCATTTCCCGCCAACCTCAAAAACACACAGCAAGCAGACTGGGCAGGGTCATCACACTTATGAAGTTGTCCTTTCTCAAATTTAGCACACAATATAAAGGCTTTGTTTAATTGTTTAGCTGCATTATGTGTGGGACCCATACAATGACAACTTCTTCAGCGTCACTGTAAATTCTCTTAATACGCTCACTCTGACATTTCCCAGACAAGCAGGCACAGACTGCATTAGGGAGCTGACAGGATATGTATTCTCACATTGAGCTCTACCACATATTGTCAAGAAATGTTCAGGGTTGCACTGGATATCTAAAACTGTTATAATGCTGCTATTTGAAATCTGATTAGTAAGAAGGAATTTTGCAAATATTCTTGGACCTTTAATGACCTGACTTTTAATACTAACTTTGAACACTACTTCTCTTTAAGTTCCAGTAACTTCAAATGGAGTTATTTCCGCAGAGGTGTCCTTTGAGAGACCTCCATCTATCTTGGTCCCTTTGAAAGTCCACACACTACCTAAAGGTTATCAACTCTTTATGACATGTGCTGTTAGAGGATATCCCACCCCAAATATATCCTGGTACCTGAACGACATCTGCATCAACTCTGACAATAACTACTACATCACCAACTCTTTTGGTGTCTGCTCCCTGTATATTCTCCGAGTTCGGCCGAAGGACAGTGGGGAATATAAGGTAGTCGCAGCTAACTCTTTTGGCAAGGCAGAGTGTTCCGCTAAACTTTTTGTCAGAGGTAAGCTTTATTTAAGAGCATTATTATATTTTTGTAGTTTGTGATGAAGGGTTTATTCTTATGATTGTTTTGCTTTTTTTTTTTGAACAGATTAATTGGCAACAAACCTTTGTGGAGCTTTTCTTCTTACTGAGATCCTGAGGAAAATACAGAAATAAAATGAATGGATGTTTTGATTTGCTATATAACAGAAATAATATACTTTCAATACAAAGTGTGTGTAAAAAAAAAAAAAAAGAGCTTTTAGTGCAAACTCATTTGATGTGGTTGAAGTGCAATATTTGCAATTGTTACCCTGTCACTGGTAATAATAACTATTAAAATGAGTGAAGTGGCAATCTTCACTATAAAAACATCTGTCAAATTGTAACTGCAATAAATCAACACACTGATGTGTACTCAGCGTTCTGCCTTCTCACTTATTCTCGTTTTATTGAAAACGTTTTCTATTTTTCACTGGTACAAAGCATTACATGGGTTTCAAGCACCACATGTCTCCAGTTTTTGAGCCCATGACAACACGCACGTCACAGTTCTACATTAAGCACTTATGATCCAAGTGCACATTTTATTTAATTCCCAGATATATCCATTTGAAAATAATAATTGAAAAATGCCTTTACATACTTGCTCATGTAGATCTAAAAAAAGACGACATCTATTTGCATTTTATCTTGTGTTGTAAAGCTACTATGAAAGAAGTCCATGTTGAACATAATCATAAACAATCAGAATAGTTACTGTACTACATCTAAACTGTTCATTTAGCAGTGTATAGTTACTGAATAGAGTAAAATAATGCAGCAATGATCTTATATTAACACGGCTTTATGTCTCAGAATCAGAATACTTTATTAATCCCTAAGGAAACTGTGTAAATGCTACTAGATTATGTAAAAGTCCTTACCACATTTCCTTCCATTGTCAGGTCAGATGTGATATTCCTGTGCATCTACACTCATGTCATCAGTTTTCTTGCAGTTGAGTCACTTACTTTAAAAAGGTCAGAGTAACTATCCTAACTGCGCTGATATGCCATGCTTGTTTAACCTCTGACTGCTAACCTCTGCTCAGTACACAGAGTCCAACATACCACCACCATCACGAGCAACCACCTTTTTATAATGCCAAAGCAGATACAGTGTGACCTCCCAAATACCAAAAGCATGCTGTGAGAATTTCTGCTGATACATTTAGCGGCCTACTGGAATGGTCAATGCGTTCATATCAATTAGAGATTATTTTACCAAATAAAATGTCTCATGTTAAAGTTTATTGACCAATAAAGTCCATAGTACAGTGATCATATTACTATAGACCTCGTGAAGCTGCCAGTCAAAACCTTTAAGTTAGATGGTTTGCCTGTAAAATGAAGTTACTACATGTGCACTATAAGTCTGAACCTTGAACCATGCAGTATGGTAGTAACCATCCCTAATGCAGTTGTGTTAATGAGAATATGCTGGAATCCATCTTAGTTTTATTTGAATCTGACGCAATCTTCATACTAATATACAGTGATGATGGGATTTTTATGTTCTCAACAGTAATGTTTGAAAAGTGTTGACTCAGTATCTCCAATGCCAGATTGAATGAACAGTCATAATGTATTTCCAGTGACAACTGCAAAGTGATCGCTTTCATAGAGATGTGTAAGATGAGCCTCGACCCTTTACCAGTGTTGTAATATGGGTTTTTACCAACTACCCATGTAAGGGTTTCTATGTGCTCCAAACGTTTATCACCGAACAAAAAGGGGTGACACCTTTGAAATATTGGATAGTGAGAAGAGTACAAGTTGAAGGCGGATAACTGATCAGAGACGGCAAAGAACCAAAAGTGAGTACAACTTATATGTTATTAGAAAAAATTTGTGTTAGTAATTTTAATCAGTGTCCCAAAACAACTACTAAACTAATATTTTAAATGTGAGGTTTGACTGAAATTCTTATGCAGTGCTTTTGACAAGCAAGCAAATTCGGCAAGACTTCATACTATTTTACAACTATGGCACAAAAAAAAGGTATTATTTGATAAAACCTATAATTAGGACTGAAAGTGAAGTCTAGTTCTAGTAAATGTTTCAGCCCTATAAACGTTTAACATGACATGATTATCCTTATCCTGTAAATTTAGACCTATAATAATGTCCCAAACATAATTTAATAAAGAAAATCATTGAGCTATTTTCAGTTGCTATAGAAGTCAAATATTACTGAACACAGAAAAACAGAAAACAAAGATCCTGGAGATTTTATGACTTGGTGACATATTACCATTTATATATCAGTGAAAAAAATGTTCATTGCTATATCGAAGTGATGTCTTCTTGCAATGTTATCTTCTTGTGTGGTAGTACAACCTTTAATGCAATACAGTCAAAAATCCATTTCGACAACAATTCTATGAAAAGTAGAAACAACTGACCTTCTGAGATCAGTCCTAACAAACATTTAAGATCTCAACAATGAATGGCATTTAACTGAGGAATGTGACTTTCCCAATTGGCTTCCAATGACTTACAAAGGACTGAACCTATAAACTAGGTCTGAACTACAGACACTGTGACACATCAAAGCTTAAGCTTTTTTTCTGGGTTGTAGATGAAGGTCAGATGTGCCTTTTCACATTTTCAGTGTCTCTTTTATGGTTCTAAAAATGAAAAACTGTATAAAACCGCCTGACGGCCATAATCTTGATATAAGGTCCATTTTGTTCTAATCAAAAGCCTCTAGCCATTAAAATAATTACTGAACTACCTTAAAGATTAAAAATAACCTATACAAAACATTTCTTTGGTTTACTATCCACTGTTATTTAAGGTTCCACTTTCACTTAAGAAAATGTGTACTGAACATGAAGTTTATTTTTAAATTAGACTTAAAGAAGTGCAGTCATCTTCTTTTCAAGCTATTAAGACTGCCATGACCTGGATGACTAAGAACCTACACAGAGATATCCCTAAGGAGTATTATGAAGCAAGAGAGCAGTTTTAAGCATTGATGACATAAAAAAAGATATACAGATTACTTCATCGCCTTATCACTTTGATATAAACACATTCAGCTCTCTTCTATGTTTGGATCCTGAGTAGTTAAATTGTTGGCACAGCCACCTGACTCCACGGGCAGTTGGGTGGAGTGAGTCACTAGGTGGGATTTCACATTCCCCATTTACAGTGTCCCAGCATGTCTCCAACTGTCTGCACGAGTCACGCATCAAGGAAGTCAAGGAATTCCCAGTTTAATGATACATGAGAAGATGCTTGAAGGCAGGATTTCTCAAACTCTAGTTGCCCATGGCTCTGTTTCTAGGTGCCCTTGATTCTTAGCACACTAGCAGCTACTGGAAAAGAATGGTTAAGTGAGACTGACTATAACTGTGACTGCAAAAGAAAAAAAATATTAAGACTTCTCATAGTTTTTGCTGCAGTAAAGAAATAGTATTAATATTTTCTTCTAGATGTTTCCTTTATGAAATGTATTTAATAATCTTAGCTAAAGAAACTACTTACCTGCAAAAAATAAATAAATACCTGATAAACAAAACTTTGTTCGAGTTTTGTTTGAATTTGGTACTGAAAACAGTACCTTTTTTATCATGTCAACATGCAGAAATTTTCTTTCATAATTTTTCAAAGCTAAATTTGTATAAAATGTATAAAAAATAATATCCACTCACCCACTACATCATTAGTTACATCTTGGTAGGACCAAGTTTGGCTCATGTTGACACGATAGTATAACAGTTAGTGCAGATTTGTCCACGACATATCCATGCAAATCTCCTATTCCATCACATCCTAAACCTGCTCTGTTGGATTGAGATATGGTGACTATGGAGTCTATTTAAGTACAGTGAACTCATTGTCATGTTTAAGAAACCAGTTTGAAATAATTTAAGCTTTGTGACACAACATCCGGCTAGAAGCAGCTTTCAAAAGATGTGTACACAGTGGCCATAAATGGCTGGATATGCTCAGTGACAATACTCAGCTAGGATGTGGTGTTTTTATACAATGTTCAATTGTTTGAAACACTCTGGCCATTCTCCTCTGACCCCTAGCATCAACAAGCATTTTCACCCAGAAAACTGAAGCTCACTTTTTTTTTTTTTTTTTTTTGGGGTTTT
>VUQG01015460.1:38508-54852 GCA_015106755.1 Etia nguti
AGAGAGGTTTTGGTTTTTTTTTTTTTTTTTTTTTTTTTTTTAAATTTTTTTTTTTTTTTTAATTTTTTTTCTCTTTTTTTTTTTTTTTTTTTTTGAGGCATTCTCTGTAAATAATTTCTGAAATACTCACACCAGCGTGTCTGGTACCAACAATCATGCTATATTCAAAGTCCCTTCAGTCACCCTTCTTCCCCATTCTGATGCTTAGTTTGAACTTGGTCAAGACTTGGTTGTCTTGACCATTTCAACATGCCTAAATGCATTGGCTTCCTGCTATGTGATTGGCTGATTAGATATTTCCATTAACAAGCAGTTGAACAGGTGTAACTAATGAAGTGGCTGGTGAGTAGATGTAAGGCTTTTTAATACTAATGAAATCAGCTTTGATTATAATGACAGCATGAAAAGGCATAAAGAATTAGGAACACAACAGTGACAGTCTTTCTTTGTACTTCAGCCACACAAGGATCGCACCTCTGATCTGATAATCAACAATCAAACATTGCCATGAGTTCAAAAACAAACCAGGACCCAAAAGCCTTTGGTAAGTATGAAAAATGTAATAGTATATATTATATTATATATATTATATATTTCTAGCTTGTATAAAAACAGCAACAGCTGCTGAGTCTAGCAAGTCTACCATGGGAAGTAAAGGGATTCAGGTTTAGGTTCCTTTATTTGTACCCGTAAGTAGGATTAACTATCATTCAGGATCAGACTACTTAACTCTCATTGACTTGCTAATGTGAAACATACAAATACAAACTATGAACAGCTATTCCCTAATAAAACAGAGCCAGAGGAGACTGAAATCATAATGGTCCAGCTTTGTAGTATACCAGTGTTTCAAAGTAGACAAGCTCACTGTTCTTACAACACTTTGCAGGCTGCACATCCATCTGACCTACATCACACCTTGGGTGATCAGCTAATTCAGTTTAGATCATTCATCAAGCCTGGAGATAATAAAACCCCAGCTGGATTACTCAAGATAATTCTGAACTACAGACTGCACTAAATGTTTTCAAATATTACTGTTGTGCTGCGGTTGTTGCTGATTCTGCCTGTGGGTAGCTGTAACAGAGAGCAGTCATTTCTGCTTCTATCCAGGATAAAAATGAACTGAGAAAACAAATGTTGCAAAAAAAGACTGAGCACACTTTCTCTCATGGCAACTGCAAGCAAATCCACTAAAATACTGGAGATTGAGAATAGTGTAAATAATGTCTATCATGAGGTCTTTTATGGTTTTTTTTTCATGCATATATTTATCTGTTTTGATGTTTAACATGGTTTAACATAATCCGTTTATATCACAACTGGACTCCCATCTAGTTCTAAAGACATTTTGAGGATTATTAAATCAAAAAGGATTCCTCTTACTACAATTTAAAGTGCCACAGCACAGGGTCTGAATTATTACTTTGTAAATGAGATATTTTAGTTTTCTTCTTCATAAGAAGGATAATCTGCAGAGTCTACAGGACTGAAACAAACTGACATAAATGTTCACTCTGATTTTACTTGTAAAGGTGAAAGTAAAAAAGAAATGAATGGACATTATAAAAAGTAAGCATATGGTTTAGCGAGGTTTACCGCAGGAATATTTACTTTATACAGTCAACAAATTCTTACTGAATGTGTTCCTGCCAAGGTTCCTGCTGCCAAAAATCCAAAAATTCTTCATGTAGTAATTGCCATACAGAAAAAAGTAAAAATGCTCTCCTGCTAGATTATGTGTGAATCAGTGCTTGAGGAACAAGGTCATAAGAATCTTGTCTGTATCCAGATGATATAAGCATATGTATCAACCCCTTGAGAGATTACACATACAGTTTGATGAATATTAAATAAATGCCCTCAAACTATGGTAAGGCCAGTGGGGAAAAAAAAATATACAGAGTAGACAATTTAAAAGTGACTCACGGAAGGCATGACCAAAGAATTTATCCCTGGATACTCCATGTCTGATCAGATTTATTTTGGGGTTTTTTTTTTCCCTCCTCACTGAATAAATCTGAATATTATTGGCATCTCCATATTTAACTCCGGCATGGTTTGGTAACAAAAGTATGGTTTAATATAATATATTTTAAAAAACTACTACAATGATGCTCGGACAGTTTTGATTATATATACTGAACTATGGTAGTTACTATAATTGTAACAGTAAACGCATGCTAAATGTACAAGCCCCAGAGTGCTTAATGCAGCCGAGTTAAACGCCAGGCATTTATCTAACACCTGTTAGATAAACTTAGTGCTCTATAACATGTCTATATCATCCTGCATTTGAAATTTTGGATGAGGGCAAAAAACAAAAACAAAAAACTCTGAATAAAATGTCAGGTGTCTTTCTTGTTTTCTCAGAGAATACAGTGTTTAATACAGTAACAGATCCTAAACTTAGTTTCGATCTACTGACTTTTCAACTTTATAATGACTTCTTAAATCAATACACTTACAACTTGTCCATGACGCAATTTTTATTGCAATTTTTTTACAATAACAATTTCACGGCATGTATGTTTTTCCATGCATTCCTATGGTTTTATGTCACTTTTTGGTTAAAATAAAAAGAAATTAAAAGAAATTAAAAAGTATCATACTTACAGGTTAAAACTGTCTCATTTTAAAATAAAAGTCCTCCCAAAATCTGTATATAAATTAAGCATTTAACCAAAAATTTACATTAAACTATTACATTAAATTAATGAAACCCAACACAAAAAATGTGTAGAAATTAATCCAAACTTCAGCTTAGTCAGTAGAATTTAAGATATTTCAAGATCCTGCCATGACCTAGCTGTAATGTTAACAAAAAGTAAGGAAATGGTGACCTCTTGTGAAATTCCAGTGTGAAACTGCAACCAAATGGAAAAAGCAGTGGTGAAGCTGCCTCAACTGCTGTTTGGGCAGAAGTAAAAAATACTGGGTCTTATGTATACTGCAGGACAGATTATACGGCTCAACTTTAAATACTTTGACCATGTACAGTCATTTTTTTTTTTCCAACTTTTCATGTATTTTAGATTTGAACTGAGCATAAACTGATCTGACTGCAGCTCAATTTGTTCATATACTTCACCATTACCCAATACTTTGGTTTAAGTCAGAAATGTTTTTTTTAATGTTCTAAATAATATATACTCTGCTGACACATGCATTAGTAACATTATGTTTTTCTGTTGGTAGCAGGCTTCCTGTTAATGTTTACATTCATAGCATCACCCAGCTATGCTGTTAAACACTTTTCCTTCCCTTGACAGTGGCTATCAAGAAAAGGTCCAGGGTTCCTGGGGTTATGATCACTCAGACTGTGGAGCAACTGCCACCAGGAAAATCGACACCTGACTTTACCCGCAAACCAATGGCTGTGACTGTCCAAGAAGGTAGAAAAACAACCACAGCCAGTGACAACCACAATACAGCAAAAATTATTAACACCTGCATCACTGTCATTTGATTTCATTATTTCAGGTAAAAAAGCATTTTTCAAAGCTATGGTTTTTGGAGAGCCAGCACCAACTGTGACATGGGGGCGTAATAAAGGTGAAATAGATGACCCAGAAAAGTACAAGACTAGATATGATGAAAGAGCTCGAGAACACATTCTTGAGGTAAGAACACAAGAAAAGGGAGTGTGGGTCTGCAGCAGATATTGGGATAAGAGGATTGGGCTAATGATATTTGCTTACTTTATTTTTTCAAGCGAAACATCTTTAAAGTCAAGAAATTATTTTTTTGTATATTCATCAACGATTAAAACAACTGTTGTAACTCCAAGTGTACAATATGCATTTATTTTTAGATTGAGGCAAACTAGTAGTAATATGATGTCATTGGTCAGCAGCTGCAGACTGTGTGGAGACAGGATGAGGGCCCAAATGCAGACACTTGAAAATATGAGTGGGTTTAAACAAAAGGGGAGCCTTTTATTTAGGCTGAATGAAAATACAAATAAAAGTCATACAAAAACAGAGACTTAACTAACAAACTAAACTGGGCAAACTCCAGCTAAACACTAAACACAAGGAATAGGGAAAATTAAACCTGGACGTGGAAACCTGGAAGATGGAGCGAAAAATGCAGGTAACCTGACAAGGGACAAAGGGAAAACAGAGGCAATATATACACACGAGGGTGATTAGGGAGAGTGGAAATACAGATACACGGCTGAGAAAAATAGACATAACGATACAGGGGAAGCAACACTAAACACACTGAACATGAGAGACTGTCAAAATAAAATAGGAAACACACTAGGATGCAGACTGAGACACGCACTTGACACGGGACCCAGGAGGAAGGAACGCATATAGGAACAAGACGGACTGGGAAGACGAAGGGAGGAGGCAAAAAGAGGGAAACATGGAAACAGTTAAGGGAGACGAGACACAGAGGGAGAGAGAGAGACCAAACACAGACACGACTGGGGAAACATACACAGAAGACATGACAGACTGATGATAAACTTGAACTTAATAATATAATGCAATGAAAGAAAACATGAATACAAAAACACCCTCTAAACTTTAGGGGAGAAAAACCTCAACCCTAAAACATCCTAATTAAGCAAAGGGTCATGCACCAAAAAGAAAACTCAAAACACTGGGTCACAGACCCCAAACCATGACATATGGTGCTAAAGCTCCATAACCAAACATGCTTTTTTGGAGAAGATAGTGGAATAAATATCGGACTCTATTGCCAAATATTTGCATATTTCACATGAGAATCATTTTTTTGTCAGATAATCAGTGTCAACGCAGACCAAGCAGACACTTACAAGTGCTTTGCCACCAATGAATATGGAAAAGCTGTATGCACCACCACTCTCAATGTCATTGCAGGTGAGCTTTAACAATAATAACTGAGTTAAATAACTTTACAATGTACCATGTCGGGTCAGTAATGATTTCTTGTGCTGTTGTTGTTTTCATGCATGTATGAAGCCGGCTTCAAGAAGAAAAGCCAGAGAGGTAAGAAAGCATACTTTAACATAAACTGGTTTGCTCTTTCTAATAGCGTCTAGTCCAGGAGTTTCTTTTTAGAATTACAGACTTTTAGCATATTTATTCTTTGCAAAATTTTGTTTCGGTAGCAAAATGTGTTTCTTTTTTATTGAAAAATAGTAAAAATTTAAAAAAAAACAAAAACTGACAGATTCTTAAAAGAATACTTCATGATAAGATTATGAAAAAAAAAAATACCACAGAAGTGAAAAAAAAAGTCCAGATGGCAGAATTTTATTTTAACCTTAAGTCAAAATTTCTTTCAGGAAATGGGCAGGAACCACAGGATTTCAGATCAATGCTCAAGAAAACGTAAGTTCAAATCAAAGTCAAATTACTCAAAATGTGTTCTGCGTGCTGTAATGGCCTCCAATGCCCCTTTTTAGTGTTGTTGTCACTAGGAAAAAGCAACTCCCACCACAGAAAGAGGGAGAAATTGATCCTAAACTCTGGGAACTGCTTATAAGTGCACCAAAGAAAGATTATGAAAAAATCTGCTTGGAATTTGGAGTTACTGACTTTCGGTGGATGTTGAAGAGATTGAACCAGATGAAGAAGGAAAGGGCAGATGAACAGGCAAAGGTACTGTATGAATTTTGTAACAGTTGCACATGAATTCTGGATTTGCTATCCTGAACCAACAACATGTTGCTGAGTTTTTAAACAAGGAAGGTTGACTTGCATCTTGACCTATACTTGGTAGTTTCAGTCTGCTAAAGTCTGCTTGGCTATTTTAAATGTTTCTGATTTAATTCCTTCCTTCCATTTTTTCAAAACATGCCATTTATTTAGCAGTAAAGCCACATCTGCAGACACATACATTAGATCAAACTTCTTATCTTTCCTTTATAGGTTGTAGAGAAGCTGGAAAATGTGAAACAAATTGAAGTGAAACCAAATGGAAAAGCTGAATTTGGATTTGACATGCAGCCATGGGATCCCAATAGTGCAGTTAACTTATACAAGGTGAATTTAAATGTATTCTAAAACAAAAACAAAACAAAAAAAACATTTTTTAAAAACTGGCTAAATAATAATTTAATAATAAATACATAAATAATAATTCTACTACTTCTGTCTTAAAAGGATGGCATAATGGTTCCTTATGCAGATGATGAAAATTCAAAACATAGCCTTAGGAAAAAAGGAACAAATTATCTTTTTAGCATTAAAGACCCTCATCCAGAAGATGCTGGATTTTACCAGGTTGATGTCGAAGAGGCAAATGTTCTTACAACTGAGTTCAGAGGCAAGTAAAACTACTCCACTTAATAGCTGGTTATATGAGAAGTTTATAAAACAAATCAAGCACATTTATATTTTGAAATGAGATTATTTTGGGTTTCAAAACCTACCTTTTTTCCTCTCTTAGTGCCTGCAGTGGAGTTTGTAGACAAGATTAAGGATGCTAAGGCTGTTGAAAGTGAGGACGCTGTATTTCAGTGCGTTTTGTCAACACCACTCAACAGAATTACTTGGTCAAGAGAAGACTCATCACTTGAACATGGGGGAAAATATGAGATCACCGTCTCAGAGGACAAACTAACTCACACATTAAGAGTAAAAGATTGTGAAATTGCAGATAAGGGGGTATATTATGCCATTGCTGGTATTGCTTCCAGCAGGGCCTCTCTCGTGGTGGAAGGTGGGACATTTTTCTTTTTTGTACTCACATAGACAGCACAATAATAAATAAAAATGCAAATGGTGTAATACTAAGACAAACAGTCTTGAATGTTTGATAGTCATGATATTATTTAAGCTGTTTTGCTCATCATTTACATTTTCGTCAAACGTTTTGACTGAAATAACTGATTTGTTCTCTCTATGTTTGTGTCTATTGTGATTCAGAAGATCCACATGGTCAGAAAGGTCGCAAGGGAACCAAAACCATTGGACATGATAACCTGTCTAACCAAGGCTTGGACAAGGCAAAGATTTCAAAAGAGAAAGATGACTTGGAGGCAGTCAATCGAGCACTTGCTGAAAAGAAAGCTGCAGACGCATGGGGAGATGTGAAAGATGGGGGTGATGGAAGAGATGGTTTAGGGACTGGGGAAGGTTCTGATGGCAAAACTGGCGATGGTTCTGGTTGTAAAATTGGTGATGGTTCTGGTTCTGGTGATGGAAGTGGCGATGGTTCTGGTGACAGGGGTGGTGATGGAACTGATGGAGATGATAACAACCACTTCAGAGGAGAAGAAGATGATAAAGATACAAAAGATGATGTGCGTAAGAAGAAGCGATCACGAACTGGGCCTTTGGTTCCTGACACTGTCTTAGGTAAAACTCCTTACGACATCGTTTAAAGACTGAATAATGTATGTTCAGATTACAGATTATTATAATGTCAAAGCTGTAGCTCAGCTGTTCCTGCAAATACTGATAACTTGACAATATCAGCCCATTTTCAATCAGTGTTTCAGGATGACTCCCATTCCACTAAAGGTTCGATCAGATATACTGTTTGAGGCTTAAGTAACATTTCTATTCCGGGGGAAAAAAATGGGCAAAAGTGACGTGCTTCGATTTTTAGTAAATGATAATAATACAATATACATATTTCCCAATCCCACCTGCTGTCCACAGGGAAGGGCATACTGTAATCAAGAAAGCAAAGGTATAAAACAGGATTTTTAAATTAAAGTGTGCGCTTATGTGCTTTCATTTTTATCTCTATTGTAATTTGCTACTGATGTGTCATTTTTTAAATAATCAAAGCATAATTTGTTATATAACATGATTATTTTTTACATTTTCGCATGTAGATCAAGGTGTTCAATTTGTCAGTGGGCTATCAGATACGAATGCCAATATTGGAGAACGGGTGGAGATGTCTTGCAAACTAAGCAGTGAGACATCAGAGGGGCGCTGGTACAAAAACGGGAAACTGGTAAGTCAAAGAAGTAAAATAGGAGTGTAAAAAATTGCCACAATTCACTGTATATGACAATACTATAACTACAATTTATAAACTTTGTTAGTTATTTGTAGAAAAAAAGAACATTTTATAAAGTTAATCATTTTTTTAATTATTTATTTATTTGTCTAGCTAACAAATGAAGATGGGGTAACAATAGTCAAAGATGGAGCCTTTCACAGGCTGATAGTTGATTGCTGTAAAAAAGATGATGCAGCTGTGTACCGCTTTGAAGCTGAAGGACGTAAATCAGAAGCAACACTTAATATTCAAGGTCAGAATAAAATGAGTAAAATGGCCGTACCACAGCAAAACATATCAAATAATATAATAACAATTTTAAAAAGGTTCTCATTGTTTGAATAAAACACTTTTTTTCCTCTCTCCTATACTAAAGATCCACCAAAAATGGACCCTGATGCACTAGGAAATTTCACAAAGCCAGTCATTATAAAGGCAGGCGAAAATGCTGAATGGAAGCTGCCATTCTCAGGCCAAGCACCAATGACTATACAGTGGTACAAGAATGACGATGAGCTGCTGCCAGCCCTCAATGTGAAGATTGAAACTTCAGATTCTGAGAGTCAACTACGTCTTACCAAGTGTCAAAGGAAAGACAGTGGAGAGGTGAAAATCAAAATAAAAAATAAATTTGGTACAACAGAGGCAGTATCCAAACTTATTGTACTGGGTGAGTTTTCCTCAGATATAATCTGGCAGTTTCTGTGATAAGAGCCGAGGACATTAGACATGAAGAAAAAATAAGCATGGCTTCCATAAACAGGCTGTGGAAAAATAAAGTTTTCTACTTGAGAGTGCATATGGTATACTGGCAAATGTTTCAAAAAAAGCCCTATGAAAAAATAAATAAAGGCTTTTATCGCCACTGAAATGATAATGCTTTTAATTTTCTGGAGATGAATACAGCAATTAGTGGGGTATGTTTGGGGAAATTATGACTTTGTAATAGCAAAAATTATGGACATTAGCTTAATTGTTACATATTATCTGGCATAATGACCTGTTCTAAGTTGGTTCTCTATTACATTTACAGTTTGTTTGCTTATGTTGTGCTTTATTTACTTACTTTAATTATATTGTTCATAGTGGTGTGAATAATTTAGTCGGTAGCTGGTTTGAGGCCCATCCCCATGCAAGTATGAAGGGAGATGTTGCTTTAAGAGCAGAGCCTGTCTACAGAAAAACCTGAGCTTTATTGCTCATCTCTCTATGGATTGAGTAATTATTCACCCCAGTCCAATTATAATGCATGAATTCCAGCATGGCCAACAGAAGTGTACTGGACTGATGCTTTCAACATGAAAATATCCATTTATTATCTTTAAAAAAAGATAGTCATAGAAATAAATCCCTGCTTTTAAAGTGACCATGCATCAAATAGAAGCCGGTTGCCTTAAGCAGCTGAGGTAAATTAAAAAATGCCCTGGTTGCCATTTGAAGAAAAACGGTATGGCAAAATGTAGAATGTGCAAATATAAATGTGTCACGCTCTGACGCATTTCTTGTCATTTTGTCAACAGACAAACCAACACCTCCACAAGGGCCTGTGGACATTATGGAAAGTGCTGTGACATCTGTTGAATTCAAATGGAAACCACCAAAAGACAATGGCGGATGTCCCATCGCAAACTACATCATAGAGCGACAACAAGTAGGGCGAAATAAATGGTCAAATCTCGGTGAGATACCCGGCAAAAGCCCAAGTTACAAAGATTCAGATGTGGACCCTGGAAGGAGATACTGCTACCGGATCAGAGCGAAGACTGCAGAAGGTATCAGTGACTACCTGCAGACAGAGGACATACCAGCTGGTGTATTACGTAAGTTTTTAGTTAATGCCTTATTCTTCATTACTTTTCTTTGGTCGGTTTAGACCAAGTATTACAAGGCATGTCTTTTAGTATCCAGGTAGAAACACTTTTTGTTTACTGCAGTAAAACCCTGACTAACTGCTGATAAAATGTTTTGGGACAAGTTAAAAGAAATCCATAAAGAATATATACAAAGCTATATAAAATATATTAAAACACTATCCCTAAATTTCTTTATCTAATAAATACCCTTCCATTTACACATTTTGCTTTCTTTAGTTTTCAGCCATCTCCTTATCATGGATGACAGAAATAATAAAAGTAATGTTGAGAAACATGGCATGGCAACATTGATTAATTAATTGAGTTTCACTTTCACTTCTCTGTGTCACATACAAATAAACTTTAATTACTTACATTTCCCCCACAGGTTATCCTGGACCGCCAGCTGTACCCAAAGTGGTCAGTGCCTTTAAAGACTGCATTAATTTGACATGGAGTCCTCCATGTGACACTGGAGGAACCAAAATAGTGGGATACAATTTGGAAAAGAACAAGAAAGGCACCAATTACTGGAGCCTTGTAAATCAAAAAGGGCCAATTACAGGTATACAACTTAAATGCTGTGCTGCAGGAAATTTCATTAGCTCATGATATAATTTTCATTAGCTCATGATATAATTTCTCCTTCCGCTGTCTATAGATACAAAGTATGCAGTTAAAGATGTATTTGAAGGAGCAGCATATGAATTTAGAGTGTCAGCTGTCAACCTGTCTGGTGCTGGAGATCCCAGTATTCCATGTGACACAGTTATTGCAAGAGATCCAATGAGTAAGTTAATCACACAGACTTACGTTTTACTGTATTTGGGGGGATTTTTCAGTCATGAAAGTCATTCTTTAAAGTAAATATAATTTTCTCTGTTGTGTAATATAAAAGCTTCACTCTCACATTACTGTTATTGCAGAACCCCCAGGCAAAGTCACAGACCTTAAATCAACATCCTCCAATTACACGACATTTTCGCTGGCTTGGACTAAACCTAAGGAAGTGCAAGGGGTAGAAGATGAAGCCCAAGGGTATTATGTGGAGATCAGACCAATAGAGAGCCTTGAATGGACCCGCTGTAATACCACCCCAATTACTCTAACATCCTACACTGTGCTTGGCCTTAAGGCAATGGCCACATACTGGGTGAGAGTAATTGCCACCAATTATGGAGGTGATGGAGAACCTCAGAGCTTTGACAATTATATCATTGCTATGCCTCCTCCTGGTAAGAAATGCAGTTTTTATAGTTTGACAGTGCATGAATACAAGTATAAATTGGTTATTTCTAAAAGAGGATACATTTATATTTATTTTTCACAAAAGGCCAAAGAAAATATGCAGTTTTCTTCTAATACAACACATCTACAGAGAGGAAAAATTGTCTCAAAAAAGCTTACAGTTGTCAAAAATAATGCTTTTGTGCCATACATCCATTTATTATCTGTAGATATAAGGGACAGAGGGTGAGAATTGTTGTGACAAGACAGGTTATGACTGAAAACACATCTTATTATACAGCCCTTATTATACATTATACAGGATTATACAGCCCAGCATGGACAAAAAAAAAAAACTGCAGTTCAAATGCATCATATCGCCAACCATAGCAATTTAAATTTGTAGTTCAAACTCTAAGAAGAATTTTTAAAGAAAAACTAACAAGTGCATTTAACATAATATTAATTGTTAGTTTCATTCTCATTACTAGTACAGGTTTTCTGCGTAAGTGAATTATGACTAAAAAAGGGAGGTCTCTAACAATGGAATTAAGGTTAATTATAACCTGTGTGTCAACTATACACAGAGCATGTCCTCATAACACAGTAAAGAGATTCAAAAGAATAACTAAAGAAAAAAAAAGGCAGCTTTATAAATTACAAATTTAATTGTATTGTATTCCAAATCTATCCCTCACAGTCAAACCAAAGTTTAAAGACCGCAACATGAAGACCTTTGTGGTGGTAAAATCTGGAAACACTGTTCGCCTCAACATCAACTTTGAGGTATTATTCCACAGGCTTTTACTCTGTTCACTGTGTGAGCATCTAATCAATGCTGTTAGTTAATATAGAAATATATTAACTTGACTCCTATGCTGTCATCTACAGGCATCTCCCATGCCTGAAATTTTTTGGTTAAAAGATGGTATTCCAGTACCAAAGCAAGTAACCATTACCAACTCTGATAAAGGATCTCAACTCTTAATTCCTACATCTGAGAGGACGGACACTGGCATCTATACCATTACTGTCAAGAACATGGTTGGCCAGGAAAGCTTCAATGTTGAAATCAGAGTAACAGGTAACTGTCCAAGAGCCATAGCAATGGTTTGCCATTGTTAGGCTAATTAAGACCATATATTGCAGCCAAATTAGAGTAAAACTGTGAAATCCACATATTATCCTGTAAGTTAGCTGGATACAGTTGCATGGTAATTGCAGTACAGAATTATAACTTAATTTGGTGACTTGGATTCTATTTTAATTCATGCTACCATGGACACGTATGTTTTAGCAAATACAATGATTAAAGTAGGAACAGAATAAATGTATTTATACCTTAATGTACCACATAAGTTGTACTACTTTAAGATCACATTAAAGGTATGCTACACTGTAGATAAAGGAATGCTTAAAGCCATAATGCTGTGACTGTAACAAAATACTCCAGTCTAATTTTCTCTCTCCCTTTCACTTTGCCTATTTCAAGAAATCCCCTTTTCCCCAAGCTACACCTATTGCTGAAGCTAGCTGTACTTGTGTTAGGAGTTTTACTTCAATGAAAATCGTTCTAATTCAAAGCCTATCCGACAGAAGCTGTACAAAAATCTATTTCCTGTACAAACCACCAAGGGTACAATTTAGACTGAACCTACTCCTCCTATATCAGTAAACAGTATTTTTAAATCTCTAAATTTCTCTCCAGATGATCCTAAACCTCCAGGTCCAGTGGAGCTGGAACAGAATATCCCAGGAACAGTGACACTCTGCTGGACTCCCTCTCCAGATGAAAAACGGGATGACAGGCTGCACTACATGGTATCAAAAAGGGACTCCTTCAAACGGACTTGGAGAACAGTGGCAGACAACCTCTTTAACAACAAATTCACAGTTGTCAACATTTTGCCTGGACGGCAGTATTACTTCAGGGTGTTTGCTAAAAATGACATGGGCCTTTCTCCACCTTCTGAGTCCCCTGTGTTTGAAACCAAAAAGGAAAAAGGTTTGTTTCAAGTTTAATCATGAAAACAATACAAAACTAGCAATCATTTTGCAAACTGGCAAACTAAACCATTGTTCCTAAGCTAAGCTAGATTCAAGAAAGTGATGACTCATTTAAAGAGTTAAACTATTACATTTCCCTGACGTTCATTTATTGTTAGACTGGGATTTAAGCCACAAAAGTATAAAAATATTTATCAGATTGTCAACTAAGAAACTCTAAATAAGCCCTTTTCTGTATTTAATACAAAAATAGCAAAGAAAGAAAGAAACAGGGGCGTGGGAGTGAGCGAGAATAAAATATGCACAGGCAGCCAATAAAAGATGGCAAAACTGACAGTAAGAAACTGCATGATAGCTCTAAGTATAGGCTCAACATGTATGGATACATGCAAAGAATTATAGTGGAATCTAGTCATCAGCTCAAGGAATACAACAGTAAAACTAAAATTCACAAAAGAGCATGCACAAAACACAAAAGCTTTTGGATATTTTCAAGATGACTCCAAATTTAACCAACTGGTGGAATAAAAGCTCGTATGGAAAGCTAGGTAAAAATTTCCAAACATACTGTACTAACAGTGAAGGATGGCACATCTTGTATATGAACATGTACTTATGAAATGCCACTTAATATTAGATATTAGGAGGGTGCTGTAGAAATAGTACTGCCATTACCACAACAACAGCGCAATGGGGGCAAGCCAAGATGTCATGTCAAACCTTTCAGTTTCAAATTTTTGTTATATGTTCAATGTTCAGTTAAAGAAAACCGTCTTATAAGCCTACTACTGTACTGCTGTATGGAACACCGAGGACAATTTCAACACTTTCTCTCAGAGATTGTTTGGACTTGACCAAATCATCTGTGAGCTTAAATCTGTCTGCTCATTACCTAAAGATAAATGCACAACATACTTTATTCGCAATCTTTACTTCAATCTAAGAAATCAGATTTGAAATCAACATAATGTTTCAACATAATATAAACAAATAAAATTTCACTAATTAACACTAACCATCCTTTATCACAAGTGTCCCAGTCTTCCCTACTTAATTATTATTTTTGTTAAATGTAATTACTTTTTGTAATTCTTTGTTTCAGAAAAGTTCAAAGTAAACAGGCCAGAGATAAAACACCGGAACTTCGATTCTCTTCCCTCATTTATTGTTCCCTTGAAGAGACGTACAGCTCCACAAGGTTATGAATGCTACATGAGCTGTGCCATTAAGGGTGATCCAGCTCCACGTGTTACTTGGTACCGGAACAATATCAGCCTCAACACAAACACCAACTACCACATCACAAATGTATGTGGAGTCTGCTCCTTGCTTATATTGAGAGTGGGACCCAAAGACAATGGGGAATACAAAGTCGTCATACAGAACAAACTGGGGACTGCGGAGTCATCAATGACGCTGAATGTCAGAGGTATTCACAAGGTTTAACAATCATAAAGTTTTTACTAAATTGATTGCCTGCTGTAACATTTCAGTTTGCAGTATGTAGATTAAATAACCTCAGAGCAGTATTGCTTTTTTTGCAGAGTGAAGACGAACCACAGCTCCTGGGAAGAAGCTGAACAAACACGTGTGAAAATAATATAACCAATAAATAAAATGTAATGGAAAATGTGGTCATTTTTGTTTAAATGGCAGATATTCCAAAAATAGTTCGAAATATTGCTTTTTGTTTTTTTAATTCTGGAAAGGGATCCAAAGCATTTTGAAAGAAAGACAGTTTGAACATTTCACCACAAATGTGAAGTGCCACTGCTAATATCTTACGATTCAATGTATAAAAGACACAATTTTTTCCGCGTTATGGTCCTCGATACAGCTCTCATATTCGCACTACGTTTCGAGGCTTGCTACGGCAATCCACAAATATACAGGTTAACTGTTTACTGCAACTAGTATGAAATATGATGAAACAGCTCTCTCTTGAGGTGAATGTGCAGTGTGACACCTGAATGCCACAATAACTGAGAGTTAAAGACAGTCACATTAGATGGCAGAGAGATGGAAATATTTCCAGGTAAAGGAAACATAAAAGACTGCATTTCCATCTTACTTTCCACGTTTAAAATAAAAAGCCTTTAGTATTAATATATTAGTGTAAGAGTTAGTGTTGGAACTGCAGCAAAATGTTGCAAGTCAAGCCCTTTCCTCTTTTATTGACCATGTAAATGTGTAGTTTCAAACATTCCTCAAAATCATATTTTAATTAAGCTATTTAGGGTTATAATTTATAGGTAGATCTATGTTTACAAATAACAGAAAAGATATCAGGGAAAACATATGTTGCTGTAGCTCAGGAGATAGAGCAGGTCATCTACTAATTGGAAGGTTGGTGGCATGCCAAATATCCTTGAGCAAGATACTAATCCCAAGTTGCTCTCCGATGCATCCATCGGAGTATGAATGTGTGTGAAGGTTAGATGGAAAGCACCCAAGTAGAAAAAGCATAGAAAAAAGTGCCTGTGTGAATGAGGCAAGTTGTATCAAGCACTTTGAGTGCTCCAGAAGAGTAAAAAAGTGCTATATAAGAACCAGTCCATTTACCATAAATGTAACAATCAATGCAAAAAGTTACACATTTCTATTGCTCTTCTAATGGTTCCAAATTATTAGTAATTAAACATGTTTTCATTAACATTTTCAAGGGTACCAAGCTTGATGCAGAACTAGCAAAACTGTAATAAGTTTTTGGCACCTCTTGCTACTGTTACAAAATATAAGAACCTAATGGATGATCCCTCGTTAAAAAAAACAACAAAACAAAACTAGGGTCAAGGGAATGTGTAGATTTATGGATAATATGATACCTTAACATATCTCGATGTGAAGCCACACTTTGCTGAATCTAGTTCACAGAAGACACCCAACTCTGGTTAATTCCCTTTGCTGCTTCTATGGTGAGATAATAACAATAATAATGGATTGCATTTATATAGCGCTTTTCGAGACCTCAAAGCGCTTTACAATTCCACTATTCATTCACTCTCACATTCACACACCCCCAGATAAAAATCAAAGCAGCTGCAACAAGAAGCAGCTTCCACCTGTTGGAGAAACTAGTGGTGAATGCTAGTGTTGGTCCTTGGTACCTCTACAGTCAGGCCTCTGAGAAGAGGGATTTATGTGCAACATCACCACAATCTTAAGAAACTGTCTTTACAAATGGTAAATGGCCTGTATTTGTATAGCGCTTTACTTAGTCCCTAAGGACCCCAAAGCGCTTTACACTACATTCAGTCATTCACCCATTCACACACTGGTGATGGCAAGCTACATTGTA
>VUQG01015460.1:54872-69891 GCA_015106755.1 Etia nguti
CGCTTTACACTACATTCAGTCATTCACCCATTCTCACACACACACACACATTCACACACTGGTGATGGCAAGATACAATGTAGCCACAGCTGCCCTGGGGCGCACTGACAGAGCAATACCTCCCTCAGGTGATGGATATCACAGAAGCGCAGGGAAGTTATCTAACTTTATCGCCTCTCCTCAACCGGAATCTTAATTAATATTAAATACTTATATAGTTACTTATGTCGTTTAGCGTTCTCTTTCGGAAACAAACAAACGCGCGCGCTCACACACAAATTTGTTGTATCATTTATACACAACATAAGGTGTTGTTTTTTTTAAGCCACCAAGATATCAGTAAATAAAATAATGGAAGCATTGCAGTTTCTCTTCATAGATAAACGTGTAACGGCCCTAGCAAACCTGCTATTTGTTTTAGTGTGTCCCGTTTTCCTTCTCACCTGACTTCGGCCGCCATCCGTTTCTCCCGAGGAGCCAGAGCACAGCTGGGTCCACTCAGCAATTAGCCACCCAACAGTAAAAGCTGTTGAAGAGCTGCTCACTCCTTCGCTGTGGTAAGCTTAGGTGTCTGAGTCTGAACAGGATTTACAAAGGGGTTATATATAACACTTCAAAATTACCTGTTTTGCAAGTGTCTTGTCATGACTCTCTGTTACTGTACCTACATTAGTCCTTTATGGCCACTTAAAATATCTTTATAGAAGTATTGCTATATTTATGCAATTTCTGCTGTCCTCTTGGCCAGATTACTCTTTAAAAAGACATTTTTAATGTCAGTGAGACTTTTTAACTGGATAAATAAAGGATATATAAAAGTCACGTTCCCAAATTGTGGATTTTACCTTATGATAGGAATGTCGTGTTTGTGGCTCAAGATGACTTGATATCACTCATGAGGGATACATATGTTTCACATATTATAGGCCAACAAGTCAGTTATAGCAATTTAAATATGGGAAATCACTGTAGTTCTCACAATGTGAAGCTCTTTTGTGAAAGGTACTGTTTTCTGCCAGCAGGTGGTGCCTGGTTACTACCATATGATGATGAAGCATACTCAACAAAAGGGATATGGAGAAACCAAAACCTTTCTAACTAGAGGATCTGTGCCGTGCATCGTTATTTTTGTTTTTGTAGCCAGTTTCTCAGATTTCTCATGTTAAGTGGACTACTGTCATCCTTCTGTGGTCTTTGAACTGAAACTGATTAAAAGGCAACAGCAAGCCCCTTTTTAAGTAAACTGACCGACTCCTCCATTGTTAGGATGTTGGACTTTATGTAAACTACTGTCTCACTGTTGTCCAGCATGAACAATAAAATAACTAGAATAATCCAGAATTTGTCTGTAGTTGCAATTACATCATGTACGATGTGCTCCCATCAGCATTCCTGTAAAAATTTTAATTTGTGGAATTATTAGATTTTTAATGCGATTAGAGCACATGCAGATGATGCTTACACTGACTTAGGCTGAAACAAGAAATAAAACCAAGCCCTAGTTCTGTATGACTAAGATTCCTAAAACTTTCACCTCTCATAATGCTGAGAAACTACTCAGAATCAGATATTTTTGCTAAAAAAGTGTGGCTTTACCACTGGCACACATTTGCAGCAGTGCATTATTTGTGAGTAACTCACAGAAAACGTACCCTTTTTAGATAAATGAATGCCCAAAACACCAAAACTGACTCTGAGCTGGCTACATTGCATTGCAACTAATGTAACCACAGACACATGCAACTTGGAGCTCGGTAAAAAGATTAACCTTTAACGACAGAATATACTGTAACATATAGTATACACGTCTTCATGGCCAAGCACTCTATATATTTTTATCATTACTTTTCCTTTCTTTACTACTGTACATTCAGATGTATCTTCTGCTAGTTATTTAAACTGGTAGGTTTTCATTTATTTATTTTAATGTAAAAGCCTTGGTTCCCTTTTGCTTAAAGGGACTCTATTCTAAATCATATTTTATTGCACAAGGGAAAAAAAATACTTCTTTGCCTTGAAGTAAGTGTACTTCCCTTTGCATTACATACAGTATCACATTTACACCATAATATACAAAACAGGCTGTTCTTAAAAAAAAGAACATGTAATTTATATTAATTTAAAACACTATTAATTTGACTTTTTATTTTATTTTTAATTTTTACTCAGGTTTGTGAATCCAGCACAATGCTGCTTTCAAATCCTTCGGTACACACGCACACACACGCACGCAGGCACACGCGCACACATTGCAGCCCGCCTACTCCCCTGTCCCACCACTTCCCCCCACAGATCTCACACTTGTGCAATTGTTTCACTCTCTTCTGATATGCAATGTCTCACTATCACATGAAGAAGACGCTTGGATTGTCCTTTAACCAAAGAAAAAACAAATCTGATTTTAATCTTACTGGATAAAAAAATACATATCTCTCTACTTCTCTTCCGTTTAAGAAGAACATTAAAAAAAAATAAAAAAAATTTGGACATACTTCTGACGACAATACAACTGCATGCAGTGGTTCCAGTTGCCCAGGAGCGATGTCATCTCTACCTTCTCACAACAAAGATCCTTCACGCATCAGAAAGCAACTCTCTGACTCTTGTCCAGTTTCATCTGTTGCAACTACTAAGAGCCTGCGGGTAAGGCCTGATTGTTTTTAATCTTTTAAGTGTTTGTTTAGTGGTAGGAAATGCTATAAAAGGAAAACATTAACTTTGACGTTCAGTCATTGTCGAAGAAATGTGTTGAAAACAAGCCACAGTGGTATTTCTGAGCATTAGAACACACATAACTCATCACTACCTTCAGTCCAATTCTATTTTTTTGGTCTGTTTTGTTTTTTGGACACAATTGTGTGGCATTAGCTAATCATTTTGAATGATTTATGCAGTACACATAAAATTAGGAAAAATTAGGCAAGTAGAATTTCTCAAAATATGCTGGACTTCATGTGTCTTCAACTGTTCCTGCAACATGATTACAATGTCTTATTTTGGTATTCCAGTTTGACACTGTATCACTGCAGAGGTGATTTGGGGGCAATTTAGCCCAATACAGCCCAAAGTGTGATATTTACCAAATTATGTGCTATTTTTCCATTCTAAATAAATCGTGTGTTTTTCTGTAAGTTAGAATAGCTTACCTTTAGGATTACTTGTTTTATTGCACTCTAGGGTCTGCACAGTTACATTATTAGATACTTGTAATAAACCCTGTGGAGAATATGCAGTTTTATATTCTTCATTACTGTATATGGGGATAGTTCTAATGACCATTGTAACATAAACTGATCGATAAAGCTACACATTGATGTTCGTGAGCAAGGGAGAAGAAAACTTGAAGGAAATGTTGTAATAAGCAGTTAGTCTTATCTGTTTATGCAAACCAAGAACCTCTTGAGAAAAATATATGGTGTGACGCAGAGAAAAGTTTGTGAGAGAGAGGGCAACAGGAAGAAAGGAGGAGGAGGAGGAGGAGGAGGCAAGAGAAAAATAGAGAGAAAGAGAGACAGAGCAGGGGGGATGAAAGACAGGATGAAGAGGAACAGAAGGAAAGAGGGACAGAGTGCTTGGAGGACTGACTTGTGGGAACCCAGTATTTATGGATGTTTATCTCTCTGCTAGTCCTAAGGGAAGCTCATATTTTCCATTTGGGAATAGCTGGTCATTAGACAAAAAGTCCCTCACAGAATCTGGGAAGGCTGGAGGACAGATTTCAGATGGAGTCAGTCCTTCATCAGACAAAGACACAAAAACTTTTTGATCAGCATCTGTTTCTGTGCGATACTGCTTAATATAAATCAGAGCTTTTTCTAGGTCTGAATACAGTATATTGTTCATTGTCATTTACCTAGCATGGCAGGGTGTGCAGAGATGACTGGATGTCATCTCTTTAAAGGTCCCATAAATGTCTGAAGGGAAGCATATCACTGTGTTTACAAAATGTGCCTTTGGCTTAAAACCCTGTCTCTTCTTCAGAGAATTCAGCTTACTTTATCAGTTTCACTTGACATGTACCTCTCAGGCATCGGTTACATGTCTGCTTTTTGGCTTAAGTTTATACTACAGTCTCTACCAAAGGCGTCTGAAAGAATAAAGTAAACTGTAACTGTGTGGACTGTCTCATATTAACAAGTCAATTCTCTGTTTGAATTTTCTAAAAGACAAAATGCAGAAGTACAGGCAACAAGCAAGATCATTACTTGTACAAGCTTTAAACAAACTTATTGTTTGCACTAAAAGAGTTACAGTAAGAGCTTTTCTTATGATGAATAAACAGAAAGCACACTTGAGGATTAAAAGGTGGGTTTAGAAAAGACACGTGGCAAAGCTATTTTTGTCTACTGGAGGCTATATTTTGTTTTCTTGCCTTTTAATCACACAAAAGTGGTCAGCCATGCTAATATCTTTATAAGGCTGTATTTAGGCACAGTAGTGCTTTCAGCTAAATGCTAATGTCATCACAGGAGTTGGGTATATATTTTCTTTTGCCCTCTTAGGTTAGGATGTTTGTGCTATAACATTTGCTAATCAAATGGTAAAAATCTTACCAGATCATACCTATTGTAGACAGATTTTATAGTGGAATTCTATGATGTAACAATAACAAGTATCCAATAAGTCCTCCAAGCACACAGTAGTGTTGCTTATTTGTTCCTACTAATCTCTATAAAGAAATTCTTTATATGAATATACATAATGTGTAGGCAAGGGACACGATGTTTGGTAGTGAAAATGTTTCTGTTTATAGTCTGCTTGTAGTCTGAGTGCTATTGACAGATGATTTAGCAGGTTTGGGTGCATGCAAGTAAGCAGTCAGCATGGAGAGTAAAAGAAACAGCATTTGCAAACACATCCAACTGTTGAAACGAAGACTCCAGTCTGACCTTTTTCTAAAATGACTGTTTAGTTTTGCCTTGGCTCTCTGTTTATTTTTCATTTCCTCCTGCTATTTGGTCGAGTTCAGACACAGAAACTAGTTGGTTAGCATTAGAAAATAAGTGCAATCTGAGTTAAAATACACAAAAAAGCGGTAAACACATGTTAAAAAACAACTTTATTTCCTATACTCTATGGTGCTGAGTTACACCTACAGAATGTATATAAAGCTGGATATAGCCACTGTGACATCATCTAAAACTGGTCCTGCAATGAAACTTCTAGCTGAGCACGTTCGCCACTGCCAGCAGTTTTGAAACCAAATTTCATGAGTTACATTAAACTGAAGGAGCTCATAGGAAATGGAAATGGTGTGGAACTCATGTGGTGTTTTATTGTCTTACTGACCACTCAAAGGGCTTTGGACTACAAGCTACAAGCATATATATTCTAAGTACTTTATCTACCTCACGTTTATGGCCAATTTAAAATGAACAGATAAACCACAAATACATATCTTGGGAGAGAAAGCCTGAGTGCCAGTACAAAAACACATGCAGGCACAGGGACAACATAACAACATGCTCCCCAGAGAAAGGCTTACCTTATCAGTGACAAGATAGGCCTATTCTAAACAATTCTCTATTTGAGCCTCGATTTTTTGCAGTAATGATAAACATATTTCAAGCAAGTGCTTAAGACCATTCAGGGGGCAGAAGAGTGTTTGTTGAGCTCATGGATCTGAGGAGCCAGTGGATGTTTTCAATAGAGTCTGACTTCTATTTGCAATCATAGGCACCGCCAGTTGCTGGCCACTAAAGAAAAGAGGCTCAAGGAACTTTTACAATGGCTACAGTCTTCAGAGCAGAAAGCTAAGTCCATTGTTTAGATACAGTCTATAGTTTCACTACAGTTGAATGTGGCAGCACAAGTGTACATTTTACATCCACTTTGTTTTCCTTATTGTCACTAGTGGTCTTAACTTTAAAATGAAATTTCAAATCACAAAAGGAAACACATTTTTAAAAAAACTATGCTATGGCCTTCCCAGTCACTGGATGTCAACTGTCAACTCAGCAGAACTGGTCTGGAAGACTTTGTACCAGTATATACAGTCTTTCTATTTCATACCATATTATATTTACTAACCTTATAAGTTGATGTATTATCCTATATTTTGTCATCTCCTAAGGAAATTATTTCCTAAGTTAGAGGTAAGCAGTAGTCGGTTCAGTAGTTATTACCTTTTTTGGATGTGTTTTAGCTATCTGTGCTTGTCAGTTTATTTAAGGAATCATTTCCTCTCCCCCCTTTAACTTGGCTGAGAATTTCAGACTGCCACAAACCTTTTTTTTCCCCCCACTAAAAGTCTCTTTCAACATAATTCTTGAACAAGTAATTTTCCAGAAACCCAGATATGCAATTGCATGAATATTGATAATATAGTCTGTATCTATATTCGCTGACATTGTGCATGTAATAAAATATGCTTTGAGTCCAAATGACCTTAATTTTAGTGTAACGGTCTTATGCAGAAGAAAATGTTTGTGCATTTGCTGGAAAATAGGGTTGAAATGGTTCCTTATGCAATGTAAGGTTCAAGTTGGCGGTAAGCACAGCTGATATCTTGGTTAAGATAATCAGGATTGTTTTTAAAAGTGCTTATTGTGTTTTTCATACTGTATTTTTTAAAAACTTTGGTCAGATTGCACCCCTTTCTAAAACATTTTCTTCTCATTTCAGCATGAGAGGCTGTCTAGGTAAGGTTCTTCTATTTTGATTTACACCATCAATAAGAAAGGCATTCACATATTACTAGAATGACAGCAAAAACAGGAATTTATCCATTACTGACATGAGTATATCCATTCAGTTGGGCAAAGAGTGTGCTAAATCTGAATTAATAGTTAATACATCTCCTGTGTCTTCAGATTGGGATCATCTGGATCGTCTGATGTCTCCAATGACACATCAACAAACCATGCTGAGTCCTACTTTTTACAAAGAGAGAACAGACTATCTGCAAGGAAAAAGGCACAAGAAGAGACAGCAAATAATGACTATAAAAAGGTATGTGATAAACCTTAAATACCAATATACATGACTGTTATAGATTTGTAATTTGTGGATACTGAGTGCTACTTTTTGACAGTACTGTAGATGCTTATGGATTGTTATAAACGAACAAAAATAAAAGAGCACACAGATTCGGTGGGGTCAATAATTCTTAACATTTGGATTGAATGAAAATGATGAATTAATGGGAACTACTGCTGATATTCAAATCTAATTTCAACTAGAAATTAAGTATGTAAATTTAATACCACTGCATTTTTTTTTTTGAATGTTGGCAGATGAGAAAAAAAATCTAAACTGTTCCCTTTGGGATTAAAAAAATAGTTTATTCATATGAAAATATATGAATATGAATCAGAATATGACAGTGTTCACAGCTATGCTATTGCCTCTTTCAGCCACCAATTAGACAAAGCAATTGAAACAATTAGATACAGGTGCTATTAGCATGCTAACATATTCAGGGGGACAGATACTAAGATGCTAATGGGTCCTATGTTGCTTTATGAAAGTAATATGATCACCAGAGATAGCACAGTTTATCTTGACAAACATAAGTGCCATGAGTGATTCATCCAAACTTGTTGAAGCATTTCCCTCACAGCCACTAATGTGAACATCATGGGAGAAAAAAATTCTCCAAAGTCAGTGTGATTCATTATACATGTAACACATTACTAAACCTAATGGCAATCTAATGTCTGTCAAGATATTTTAAGAAAGAAATCTGACCCCGATGGCAAATGATGAAAACTGAAACTACCACAAAAAAAGAGTCCTGCTGGGAGTGTTTGGTGGTGGAAATCCTAACATGTGGGTATTTTGTAGATGTATGAAAAGGCACTGGCAACAAATCAAAGGCTCAAGTCCAGACTGGAAACAAGTAAACAGGAACTCACCATGATTCAAGACCAGCTGGAGAGAGCACAGGTACTGTAAGCAGTGGTTGAAGTAATGATCCAGAAACATTACTGAGAAACAAATTAACCATTTGTTTAAAAAGGGCAACAGTCCTTTTTTTTTTTAACATAAATATGAGACATTGACTCATGATAATAGGGAATCCAGAATCAAGCTGTTTACATAAACTGCAATCTTTTCTCATAGTAATCTCTCTTTGCTGCAGAAGGCGAGACAGGATGACTGTGGGGCCAATGTGCTAGAAGCAGAAAAAAAGGTATGGACTCAAGAGGAGAAGTGTTTTTTAAGCATTTTTACTCATTTATTTTAATTACCTTCAATGATTATACTTAAAGGAAAGCTGGAGCCTAAAAAAGAGGATATCAGATATGGAAGAACAACTGAAGGTAAATGTTTTATAAATGCCTTAAAACTGAATTTTAACATTAAGTCTCTTTTGAGAATATACAGTAAGTGTTTGGTTGTAACTTGGTGCTGTGGTCTCAGCTGTTTTGTCTTCAGTGGCTTTAGCTGACATCATTTGTCACCATTATGCTCTGCTGGCTGTGGAATGTGTGAGCACTGCAGCGACTGAGCTATCAGTATTCATCTGCAGTGTAAAGCCCACAAATGTCTGCTGTGTTCTGCCCAAGTGAATGCAAACACAAACCTCTTGTTGTCTGTGAATGAGAGACCTAAACAAAGATGCTGGTCTAAAAATATACCTTTACAACAGAGAAATTATTCAAAACTGGTCTAAAAGTATCTGTCTGTTGGTGTGAATAAATACATTATTGTATTTGTTTAATAAAGATCAGTCTGTCCTGTATTCTCTAGGCCTGTTATCTTTCTGTACCAGTTACTAATAAGAGTAGAAGCCAGAAACCTTCATAGAATGTACATAAAAGATGGACCTACTGTAGTCAGTATGATGTCAGGTTTGGTTAGAAAAAGGTTTAGAAGCCTCAGGCCATGGATCAGATTGAGAAACCAAGAAGCACTGAACACTTATACAGTAGCAAACTATGAGTCACAAGGTAGGTCCCCTCTGCAGCATACCTGGTTTTTTCCATCCTATTTGTCTTGAATGGGGTGAAGAATCTAAAAAGAGAACTTAAAAGTAGCGACTAAGACCAGAAACTCATCAGGAGAGTGTTTACTCTGGCCATAGATCAAAGGAGCCAAAAAGTATTTTTCCCATATACTACTATACAGCTGGACATGCAGGAACCATCTCATGCTGGTGATAAGAAAGACTGTAGGTTTAAGGCACTTTTGCATTTCTTTCACTTTTCAGACCCCAAAGATACGTCCATCAGCAAACCACCAGCAAACTTTTTTTCTCTTTTAGAAGACACCTTTCTGTATCCCTGTGTTTCCCTCTCCTGTGTTATGCACAACTTTTAAAAAGTGGTCTCTGGACAGATCGAGATTCATTGTATTTATTAATATTGTATGTAAATGTTATGACAGTTATGGGGTGTTGTGGTCACTGTCGATCAAATCTAGTGAAACACATTTTTTTCTACTCAAAGTAAATATTGTTTATAGCAAAAACAATGCTTACTTGTGGTTTTGCAAGCATCCAAGGTTATGCCTTTGTTTTAAGAGATAGATTAGCATGTTTTCTGCGGGTGGTCTGTTGTTTTCTGAATCTGCTACCTCCCATTTGATGTGACCAAGGCTGAAAAGATTGCTGTCATGACCAGAAATAAAAACCAGGGATGCAGAAAGTCCTTGGTGTGTAGCCCATGAAGACACTACCAAAATATGAACTTACCTTTGAACTAAAAATCAAGAACAAGCAAATCCTTATACTAACCATTGTAAGCAGAAATGCTCTACCTGAGACAATGAGTTTTAGGGACTTTTTGAATACTCTGTCCACCATTTAGATTTTATACTCTCTTTTCCCTCAGATTAAAGCTGAGCTTAAGATGGAAAACCAGAGACTAAAGGATGAGAATGGGGCTTTAATCCGTGTCATCACCAAACTCTCCAAGTGAGAAGGGAAGCAGACGGGAGGGAAGAAGCGGCAAGGATTCAAGAAGTCATATTTTTATCTGTATCCTTTATATTTCTGAAAGCATAAGTCCATCCTCTGAAAAGATATGTACATTGGCCACCAGAATGTTTTAAACTGAGCCCTTTCTACTGATTGTTTAGAAAGATGAAAGAGATGTTGACTTGATACTGATTTCCTATCCCCCTGTTCACTTATAAGAAGACACATTTGTCCAACTGTAAATGTACAATACATCAAGTTAAAATTTATAATGTAAACTCACTAAATATTTCTAAATAAAGGCAAATGCCAGTTTATGTGTTTCTTATTACTGTCTTTACATGAGTAAATTGTCCTCAAGTAAACAGTTTATGAAACTTTGTTATCGAGTAGACACTTTCATAAAAATGGACAAAATATTGCAGGTATTTCCACAGAAGCATTGCCATGGAAACTGCAATATTTGGCCTATTGCATATGCAGATCATGAAAACCGGCTCTGAACTATCAGGGACAGTGGGTGATGGATGAGAAACATTTTTTAGGAACGTAGGAGTGTCATCTCTGATTTAAGAGCTTTACCTTGACTGATGATATTTCAAGTAACACAGTCTTTGGCTTACAAGTTTAAATAGAAAAAAAATGTTTAAAAAATTATGTATTTATGTATTTTTTCCCTATAAAACTGTCAAAACAAATTTAGCTTTCATGTAAAATATCTGCTCAATCTCATGCACTTATTAATCTGTCATATTAACGTCAATTAAATAGGAGTTGTGGTGATTTTGATCAAATCACATGGACTTTATCAGTAAATGGTGAATACGATATCCTTTATTTAAAGGCATAAAACAGTGTCTTTATACATTTTTTTAAACGCTGAGCTGTCATCTGTGTCACACTCAGCTATTAAGCTGTTCCTTGGCATTTATTTTATGCATACAACGCCACCCGCTGACCATAAGTGGAAAAGCATACTCTACATACATTTACACAACACATGGGACAAAGCTACTTAAAATGCCTTTATTTCCTATTATTACATATGGACAACACAGAGATATGCTCTGATCACATCCTCATATTTTGGTTCCCTTGAGTACTTCAGTTCTGCACAGAATGATGTATGAGTACAACTTTTTTGGTCTTTTTGTTTGCTTTTCTGCTGGAAAAACATGGATTCTGTACAGAATTAAATCATGCAGTTCACAAAAAGGCACAACTATTGACACACCTCTACAACAAGACAAAACAAGAATGACGAACGACATTCAAGCATTTCCCTTGTCTATGTTGCTGGGTAAGTGAATATATAAGCGAGCTGGACTGTCTTTGGATGTTCTGTTATATGGCTATGTTGACTTAACAGGATCATGACTGTAGAGGAACCATTACCGAAGCAGCAGGTTGGCAGTATTGCATTTCGAATGTTGAATGTTGAATCTGCACTGTTTGGGTCTGCTCTGTGCTCAAGACAGCTTGTGAGACCCAGGAAGACAGGGATTTTGTTGCCTGCATCGCAGAGAAGTGCTAACATGCCTTAACAGAAGACCATTTAACAAATATCGGCTCTACACTCCTGTTGCAAATACACAAACTAGCACATGTAAAATATAGGCTCTATATCAAATCAGTAGAGGATGTGCTGACACACAGTGTACTAAAGGATGTAATGAGGTGCTTCTCCACAAAAAAGATATTGGAATTAGACATTAATCCTCTGTCTTCAGCTCATCTCCTCAAAACCAGAAACATAGTTATAATGTGAAAGACAGAGTACAGAGAGGATTAGGCGTGTTCATCTCCGTGCACTCCATCTTATAAATAAGGCTTTATCTAACTGTAAATGATAATGACTTAAAAAGCAGAAAAATGAATGCCCACATTCTAAATGATGTGGTAGACAGTGTCAGTATCTCAGAGCATGCACAAGCGACACAACACCAGCTCATCCTATTGTAATCCTTTAGTTAAAGTATATTAGGTCGTACAGTGGCATTTGTAATGAAAAAAAATATTGATTGCTTGATTATTAGGCTGGAGCTACTTAAAAGAACAGCATCAATAATCTGGTATGCTGTAATAATACTTAATTATTTATGAAGCAAAGAAAACACTACTGAATAATGAATTAACAAATGAATTCAGTTTAGTTTATCCTCCAATTTAAATAAAAGCTAATTTGCTTGAAAATCAACAAGATGAGGAGGTACAATTTAATGAAGTGTGACGAAAAAGAGGCTACAAGTCAGTTAGCTAATGTACGGCACTGACATTTGATTAACTAAGACTTGACACCCATTTGGCAGGAGTACATGAAGGAAACACTTAAGGTACACTGAGATAGAAAATCAAGGAGACAGCAAGTATTCCCCTCTTTTGAAATATATACAGTTAACTTATGTATTAATACACTCAGAAACAAACAATTATTACATGACTTGTAGCCTGAGTAAAAAAAATACCAACATAGAGACACGTAAAAACAATGACGGAAAATCAGACGATCATGCAGTTTGAGGAAAAGGCAATGGATTTCCATGTGACACTTAAATCAGCTGTGTTTTTAACTGAGGCATTCATGGAGTCTGGTAAGCCAAACATGGATTGTTCAGACATACATTCAGTCATACGTTCAGCAGAAATTCATACACTTTGCAGTCAGTGCATCCTGTTTTATACTCTGTTTTATTATAAAAGTGACACAGAACACAAACACACATACACAATATAATTATGGTTCCTCTTTAAAACATGCTACTATTTACATCATCTTGTAAATACATGCTGTAGCCTATTAACAAATTTTGCGGGATGCATTTGTTAACAATTGAAAGAAGTACTGTGGATGAACCTGTCAATGTGCTGCTGCTCACCGTTAGATACTTCTGCTGGCGACGTGGATGCAAAAGAACGACTGCCTTAACGTTTGTTTTTTTTAACAAACTGACCTCTTATAAAAACGTCCTGAAAAATCTGTGTTGACATTTAAAAGCACTCAAAGTAGACACAAATTTCTATAAGTTAATTTTTTTCCAGTTTCTGAAATTCAGAGAAAAAAATTTAATGTGTTGGCGCCCCAAGATCTGATTTTGGATTATTTGATTTAAAAAAAAAGTAATCCACAGATCAGTGATTCCCAATCATTTTTTGTCTCTTAGAATTCACTGAAAATGTCAGTGTATCAGCTCTAGTTGGGTGGATGAGTGGGCTGCAGCCAATCCCTGGATATAATTCACAAGAGATGGGGTAAAACCCTGGACAGCTGTCCATTTCCATCAATTCGTGGCCAGTTCAGAATCCAAAATTACCTACGTAAGCGGTGAAACTCAACAACAGAGAGGCTATAGACAGTGTTTGAAGCCAGAAATTAGTTGTCATTAATAATGATTTCAATTATAATGATTCGAAGTATAAGAAAGTGATTCTGACTGTTTTCCCTCCCAGTAAATTAGGAAGATTTTTCAGGTTCAGGTTGTCACCACGTGTGATGTCAGAAAGTGTCACCCATTTCCAAAGGCTATTTTTTTGGGGGTATTTTTGGTTCCTGCAATAAATGACAATTTTAATCCTACATGTATCTACATTTAACTCAAATAAATCAATATGCGGACAGTCGTGATTCTTTAGTTAAGAGGAGCTGCTACAGGAAAGAGATCAGGTCAGTGGTAAATTCAGTAGAATTTATGTGTAAAACATTTTAAATGTTTTACATATTCTCAGTCATTCCCTTATAATAATCAGTTCTTTGTGTCCTTTTTTGCCTCCAAGCCGCTAGACATTACACTAATAATTTGCCTACAAGTTTGAATATCACCATTTTGCAGCACTTTGTCTCCAGGATCAAAAAGCTTGTGTCCCGACCGAGTGATTCAAACAAGACAAAATACTGCGAGGCATGATACATGCTCTATTCTGCAGCTCTATTTGGTTCAAGCAGATGGTCCAGGATGTGTGCATTGTATATGTTTGATGATACAGTTGCTATGTTTAGATTCTACAAAACTCATTAATACTTCCTTTTAAAAATCAAAGCTACATCTTACATTTCAAATTCAATAATCTATAAAAACATTTTGTCTTTGACAGAAATCCTCATGTTGTTTCAGCAGAAACTACAGAAATATTGAAGTGAATTACAGTAGAACTACAACATCAGCCAAAGACATGGAATCGTTTTAATGAATGTCAAAACGTAATGACCGAAATGGCACTGTCTTTTACTAAACAACAGAAATCAAAGAAGCATAGTCAGTACTGTTTTCAGCATCATTGGTAATCCTTTTTAGTACCTTACTTCTAAATGGATAAGTAAGGTTTTACATCCAAGTGGTAAACATAGCTCAAGCCAGATTTCAAATGGCACATTCACAGTGTCCCTGACACATTTTGAACAATATTCAACCACTTTAAAATAAACAATAAAACCTGCACTACTTCTCAAAGTGTCATATCAGGAAGGCACCCTTGTATTCCTGTCTTACATTACACCTGTCTGAAGACACAGAAATGTGGGTTGAAGCTAAATGCATAGATGGGCCTTCATTGCGACACAAAACAAGCAACTTAAGTCAGACAACTGCATCATCCCTGCTATATGGTTCTGCTGCACTGTTTGCACCGCCATCTCATATGTGAGATGATAAAATCAAGAAAAATGTCATACATATTCCAGAATTGGTTGTTGCATTCATTGATCTCAACCTTATTCATCTGCACTTGAATCTCTTTGCATTGATAGACTTAAGACAAACTTTATGCAGGAAATAACCCAAAATTACAGTACTTTCTATTGCAAGTTAAAGCACAGTTATTAGCAAGATACAATACTGGGCGTGGTGCACACAGAGCAGTGGGGAGGTAAGTAAAGCATGCTCTATAAACTAAACTAAAGCTTTTTTTAATATCCAGCATTTTCTTCACCAATACTTTCATTCAGTGTCAGCACCCTAAGAATGAGATTCCTCAAATGAAGGAAAGACTAAAAGTCGATCATTCATTAACCAGTCACCCGGTAACTCAACACCATTCTTCTCAGCATACATTAATGTGGGAAATGTGATGCTCAAAAAGAGTTTCAGATATTCTACAATGTCTTTTTTATATATATATATATATATATTTTTTTTTTTTTTTTTTTTTTTTTTGAGATTTTTT
>VUQG01015462.1:2794-15583 GCA_015106755.1 Etia nguti
TTTTTTTTTTTAAAAAAAAAATTTATAAAAAAAAATTTTAAAAAAAAAAAAATTTGGTTAAAAAAAAAAAAAAAAAAAAAAAAACAACCCAAAAAACAAGATTTCAGAAAGCTATCATTTTGATTATGTAGACTAATATAGATCATGGACTCCTTAAGATTCTTTCAGTATATTATCAAGTATCTCTGAGTATATTCAGAATTTCATTTCACATGACATAAATTACAGGTTTCATTCATTATGTTTCATATCATAAACTCAAAACTCAAAAATTTAAACCTTTCCTATATTAGAAAAAGGTATTTTATGTTAACAAATTGAAGCTAATCCTTTACACCAGCTTGTGCTCAACATATTATCATGTGCAAGAACATTTCTCTGAGATTTATTTTCCATTCATTTAGAGCATGATTCCACCCTTGGCATGACTTCAGAACTCATTGCCTCTTTTTATGTGAAGTCCGGGATTTTAAAAGATGTAACAGGGTTTTTTAAGCTCATACAGTGTATTTGCAAGGTTAGTATTAAGTAGTATTAAACGCATAATTTAAAGTATGTGGGGAAAAAAAACATTATTTTCAAAAAAGAAGAGGAAAAGTTTAAATCTCCCTGTGGGGCTTTGATTCCCCCTTTGTGTGCACTGTTCAAAGAGGTAGCTGAGCCGGACACACAGGGGGCTCTGCTGTCGGTGCCTTTCCAGGAAGACTGATGATAGGCAGCAGCTTGAATCTGGCAGAAACTGAATGGACGCAGTGGCACAGAGAGTACTGGACATGTCTGTAGTGATTACATTCTGCTACAGAAGAAGTTCAGGGGTCAGGCTGACTGTGTACCGGCAGCTTGCTGCACCAAACTGACTGTATTCCCAGCACTGTGCGGTGCTATCTCCTTACGATGCCTCAGGCTAGCTCTGCAGGTTCACTGTCACTCTGTTGAGCCTTCTCAGAATTTGATAATCAAAATTAATTCCCTCAGTGCTTCGACTGCACACCTGTGTAGCTCATATTATTCCATGGAGATAATAGTTGCAAACGCAGATTTCCCTGAAATAGTTCAAATTTACAGCACTACTCATTAGCCATTTCTGCTTAAGATAATCAGCTAGTTAGTGGTAAAGCCAAAACAAGAAAATTGAAGCCAGACTCTTAATCCTGTCTGAGAAGTATTTTCGGATCATTTTGACTGCACTCATTCAGTTTAAGAAATCGAAATAACCAGTTCAAGCCTTACTCTGTTTTATGAACATCTCTCAATAACACAGAACAGCAACAAAACCAGCTTCTGTGTGAAAATGCTCATCTTTAAAGTCAATCTTTATAGTCAGCAGTTTGTTTGTTTTTTAAGTTTTAAATAGGATACTGTTTAAAAATTCAGACTTCAGAGGCTGAATTTCTTTCTCACTCAAACGGAAACACTTTTGGTGGTTGACAAAACGAGATTCAAAAATGAGAACCACTTTAACGTCATTTTAAATACCCAGGGATGCTTGTGGAAATGTTTGAAGAAGGACTTACCGTCCTCTCGGGACTTCTGAATAAATGCATCAACCCCGCTTTCTCCATAGTTTCCCTCTGAAGCGACAGTAGAAACATAGTTCCAGTTCATAGCTTTGACAATGTCCACCATCGCCTGTGCCTGGTATGTGTCTGGAGGCACCACACGGGAAAAGAAGTCGTAGCGGGTGTTGTCACTCAGCTCTGGAGCTGTAGAAGCGTAGCTCACCTGAGGGATCTGCGAGAGAGGAAGAGAAGATAAAGAAATGTGATGGTTACACATGATGAAATATATAAATAATATACTTTGTGCAAATTAATTATATATACAGCAAAAAGGTTCCACACAGTTTTGTGTACAAAAAACCGAACTGCTGCATAATATGACACCTAACATCTGCTGATATCTCTCATGTACTCATTGTAGATTATTCTCCCTCGGCAGTTCGCACACTGTTGCTTTAAATAGTCCTGATGATCACAGGCTTAGCTACAATACTTTCTGAAAATTATTTTCCACACCAGTCAAGCAACACTAATCTCTTCATGACTAAACAGCGAGATTTATTTTGGTGTTGAAAAACATATAAGCACAAAAGCAAAGGTGTTGTGTCTCCAGAGCTGAAATAATACCCCATGTTCTTGTCAGTTTCCATAAAGATATTATTGTTTCTTAGAATATGATTACCATATTGTTTCTTGGTATAGTTTAAATACAAGTAGAAGACGAGTGTGGGTGTAGCTCAGTAGAGGGAAGATAATCAAAAGGAAGTCAAGCTCATTATTCTGATGGAAACAGCTTTGGTTTATCTTCAGATAGTTATTAAAAGAAATGATTATGTTCTTTGATAAATATGTTTTAAAACATCTAGGACACATAATAAGAGCTTATGCTGGCAAGTGCAATTTTCAGAGTTCTTCTCGTTTTTACGTGCGTCTCTTCCGAAATGTATCTTTGTTCTTAGTTGCACTACAGAAGTCTTTTTGCCGCCTCTAGCAGAAAACTCTTTGTCTGAACTTTTGCTTGCTCAAGTTATTTCAGATTTGTGGCTGTCATAGCTTGTGTGATCTTCTTATAGCATCTGTGCTGGACAGTTTGAAAGTTAACCGACCAGATTTTATGGCATTCAGTAATGTGGTTCCATTTCAAATATGGACACTCTTTTAATGTTTCTCCATTTTTCCCTCATTGTGATCGAATCGGCTTGTAGATGCAAAAAGCATCATTACATTTGCTGAAGGCCAGAACAGTGTTTAATTACATTTTTCCTACATCCAGTGCCAAAGTAGAGCGCATGTCCTAAGGTCAGCTCTGCTTATTTTAGTATTCTTAATCCAGGAAATATTTTACATAAAAAACACACACAAAATGTCAAGATAATAAAAATAATACACAACCAAAAGATCGTTGTTGACAAATCAATGCGATATTGCATAATTTTATAATTATAATAATTGCATAAGTTTCTATTTAAATAAAAATCGACTGCAAAAAACCTTTTCAGTGACAAATTAGGAGGTAAAAATATCTGAATTTGACTGATACCTGAATAAAATGTCATTTTTTCCAAATACTGTTTGGAATGCTATGCTGGTGTGCCATGGGACCTCAGCGTAGCTCTGGGGAGTTTGACAAATCATGACACTGTTGAGCATTCCTGCTGAGATGAAAGGAAGCGCAGATGGAGGGATAAACTGGCACCAACCACTTAAAAACATGTAGTATTTTAGAACATAAATTGGTTACTGCTTTAAGCCCAAATAACTTGATGATAAGATAGCTTTTTAAAAAATTGTTTATGTTTATTATCCACCTATAGTCCTACTTCTTACCTCCTGAAGCGCTTGTGTTCTAGCAGTGCTACATGAAAGTAAACTTTACCAGCTGAAAGTCCTGTTCAACCAATATTTGCTCCACAAACTGCAGAAAGACTGCTGTGGGAGTCATACTGTCCCTTCCTCTCTCCCTTACTTCCCACAGCTGAGGCCTTTGATGTGGTCAGCTGCAGCGTTGCACTGATTCTGCTTCCACTGTGCACCCTGCTTGTAGCTGCAGCCTGTGCTAAGAGTACAGCTGTTCAATCTGTGCCCGTGACCTACAGCTCCTAGCAACTAATTTTACTCCACAAAGACTTTGCTTTTGTTCGTTTGTTTTTTGTTGGGAAAACTGGAACAAGAGGTGCATTAAATCTGCCTACCTGATAAGCTGAGAACAGACTGTATTCTGTGCAGACCTGGCTTTAGGAAGTGAATTGTGATGCAGCAAGCAAGCCACTCAAAACAGCCTTGTTAAGTTGATTTTCTTCAAAGAAGAGAACATGCAGAAAAGAGAAGTCTGTGTTGGTTTATAATGGACTGTCTGTGTGTGTTGCATGTTAGCCTCCTGGAATTCATTTGTCCTAAGCTATCACACTGTCTTGTCTTCAAAGCATTTCTATGTCAGTTGTCTTGTGTCGAGTTGGTATTGCTTGTAGAAACTGCCCTGCTCCACAAGCTCTGATCACTGAATGATATCAATGTTAGAGACTAACATGTGTCATACATGTGTTTCTGCCCTGTTGTAGTATGTGGCATATTGAGTCTGCACCCTGCAGACTGGCAGCACTTTGTTGCTGTAACATAAGCAGGTCAGTGTACTTTTAACCTCTAAGTTTGTTCTCTTCCATCTTTTTTCTACCTTTGTGCTTCTCCCTCTTGGAAAGAATAATCGTGTGAATCATATTTTTTTGTCTCACACTCTTTTGACGTCATGAGACGACAGGCGAGATTCAGCAGGATGAAAGTTAAGTGTTGTACAAAGGTGTTTGGAAGGTGTTAATGATGCCTTGTTTTAGATTATTTTAGTGTTCTAACATACAGCAAAAATGAGCTTTTTAGCCATTCACACCCAAAATTTGCTCCCTGAGTTATGTGTCAGAGTGATAGATGTTATATTTTAAAAATTTTCCTAACACAGTATGTCCTTCCAGAATAAAATATGAGGTGATAACACATGTATCATACTGCCTCTGGCATCTGCCTTATAGTATCCTGTCTCTGTTAAGCTCATTTTCCAGATGTTTCATTTAAAACTCAGATTGCATCTAATCAACCATCTCCTGCCGACATTTATGGCCGTACCTGCTATTTATGCTCTTGCTGTTACTGTATTTTCCAACAGATGTTTAGTCTTCTTAGAAGAAGATGACATAAAAAGCTAATTTTCTAAAGATAAAATGCCAATTTTAAAGCTAATTTGCTGAATTGAGGAAGTCTTATAGCAGAAAACAATAACGTATCTGGATCTTATGAATAGTATATGAAAATTGGATTTCAAAGAAGGTCTTTTTAATTTTGTTGTTCCCATGTATTGCAGTGCTGTTGTGACATGTCCAGACTCATATCTGCCAAATAAGTGTGAGGTGCTGTGAAGCTACGCTGTTGTATTTTTCACCTGAGGGATTTTCTCTCCTGTAACGATCACACAATTTCAGCGTTCTGTCAAGATTCAGGACAGGCAGAGCTTATCATGTTTGTCTTGCCAAGACTTCTTGCTCACTGGACTACAGCGATGGTCCTGAACAGTGTGCTTCCTCTAATAGAACAGAGTCGCTTCTTAGCATCCGCTCAAGAAATTAAATTCTTTGGCACAGGTGCCGTCTGATGTACCTCCAGTGAATCAAAGATACCGGGAGGAAAAATACAGACGTGATGTGTGGTGCTTTGATGGGGGTTTGACGTAAGAAAGGGGTTCGCTCTGTGCAGATGAATGCAGCATGGATTACTACACTCGCAAACACATTCAATTCAAAGATCTTAGTAGGTTGTTTAAAAATGACTTGGTTTTAGTAATGCTGTGTACACTTACCATCTGTTCAGGCTGAGACTAAAGCAGCTGAACTTGCTGTCCTCTCACATGAGCTTTTTGTGATTCAGTCAGTATAGGAAATGCCAGTACATTATTCCCTCCTCTCTAAGTTTATAGAACTCTTTTAATCAGCACCTACCCTACCCCACCACTATCCATTTAATTTCTAATGGGCTTAGGAAATATGTTTAATTGCTGTGATGTGAGTCTCAAGAAGATATTTGATGCAGATTTAATGTTCAAATCACTTGCTTTAAATAACTGTGCCTTTTTAAAAATTCAATGAGCTCATTTGGCACTGCATCAATGCAGGAGTAATGATGCTCATTAGAACTGTACAGAAATATTATACATCTACAGTGTTTGCTGGGGAAGAAAAATCAAAAGCTTTAGTCGGGCTTTGGAAATGTTTCTGCAAATACTTCCTATGAAAATGTAAAAGCAGTATATTTTTAATCTATGAAAGCAGAAAAAAGGTTTCAGTTCACAGGAAGAGTCCATATTTAGGACTGGTGTTACTGTGTACGAGGTGTTGATGTGTTATTAAAATTTATATTCACTAAGCGAAGAAAACAACAAGATAAAAATAAGATAAAAACAATGGTTCCAGATACATTTGCAGGTTTAACTAAATTCAACTAAAAACATCCATTCTCTAACTGACTTGTCACCAGACTCCTATGAACAGTTTATGTTTACTTAAAAGGTACAATAGATATTAATTAAATGAACACTTATATTCATAATATAATATGCAAGATTTAGTGATGTATAAACTGATTTTCCTCTTCAGTGTTAGTTGAGTCAAACCTTAGCAACCAAGACAATGAACAACAGGCCTCTCGAGCCTTAAATAGTGCGTGGGTGGTTGCAATTACTTATTTTTCCAAACCTAAATAAATTCTTTCACTATAAAATACGACAAAAAAGGTGATAAACCTTATGTAAGCATGCGTGGTTCATTAGCTAACAGAAACAAATCCCTTAGAAGGGCAATATGTATGTAAAATACATGTATGTATATGTTTATGTATGCGCTGTGTTGACCTCTTATGAATAAGGGAGTGGCTGAAACTGGCTTCTTAGTCAAAACCAAGGCAATTCTTATAAACTAGCAAAACATGTACTGATTAAAATTAAGGAAAAAAAGAGTAAAAGACACTAATTCAGAACAAATATATTTGCTGTGTGGGAATTATGATGACTGGAATTTAGAGTATACATTGATGTAAATAATATCCTAATTCTTATCTACCTAGGAAAAATAATCTGAAAATATATTATTATGACTTGAAATTTTTATGTAATTCTCAGACATGTTTTCAGTTATCTAGTTAGATAGCTACAGCTGATATAATCTAATAGCGGTTTTCATTTTAGGCCTCAATCACACAGGCCATGAGACCCTTTGGAAACACTCTGGCCATCCAATCCGTGTATTCTGTAACTAGTTGATGAGTGGTTGCTGGGTGAAATTGGTCACATATTTTTGTGCCAAAAACCTCCTTCTGATTGCTTTGGTTGCAAGCAGATTGGTGTGATTGCCTGTAATTTACAAGGAAGGCACAGATTTGTCTGAAAACACACATTAACTAGTTACCGAGCTGCAGTGAAACTTGAATAAGTGAAATGCAAACCAGAGAGGGAGAACATTTCCCCCTCGAAGTAAAGGTTGTGACTTACTGCTGAAACCAACATGTTTCAAAAGGCGCAGCATTTATTTTGAAGGCTAAGTTTCCAGTTTCCATATTGCAGGTATGCCCTAAATTGTGCTGTTGTCTCTAATTTACAAAACACTTTTGCCTCTACCTGCATATAAAGAGTTTTTAAAATGTAGTTACTGTGTTGTTTCACAGATGCTCTTGAGAGCCATAGCACCTTTAGGCATACAGCTGTAGTCTTCAATTAAAAAACAGCTGAACATAACACTCGATGTCATCCAAGGTGAAGCATCCAGTCAGTGAATCCTGTCATAGTAGATTTTCCATTCTTAGCTAATGATAGGTTAAGCAATAGTGTAATGCTTAGTGAAAGATATTGCCGTGCTAAGGATATTTATATGCTTTCTAATATTCAGTTACTTTTCTTATCATTAAGACACCTTTCCTGCCAGGGAAAAAATTTTTTTCCTATATCTATAAAGCTTGGCGTGACCCTGTGAATAACTACAGGACGAATCTGCTGAGTCATAAAGCCCGCTGAGATCTTTCCCCCCATTGTTACTGAGATCAATATAGTGAGAATAAAGAGAACAATGCAAGCTCCACATAGATGCTTGTGCCAAGGATCAAAATCAGATCTGATACTACAGGTGCTTAATCACTTCTACTCTTTATAGTTTGCCAAGTATTTTTCTCAACAACATATGAACAGCCTCTGTATTGCCTTTTACTAACTCAATTTTACATAGAATGTTCAAAATAAGGGTGATTATCTGAAGAAATTTTGTAACCCTTCACCCTCGGCAACAGTATTTCGCCTAGATTAACTGCTTTGGTTTTAGTGAGAGTGGAGAGAAACTAGACAAAAATTGCAACTGTCTGCTTTGCTTTATTTTGATAGGGATCAGTGTAGTCAGTCTGCAGTTAAGTATCAAAGTGGTCAGAGCAAGCATGAATGTTGTTTTTGTGTGTGTTTGCATTTGTCTTGCATGGGTCTGTTATATGAGGTAAATGCTGATGTGAAACTATCTGTCTACCCATCAATGTATTTTTTTTAACCAGTTACCCTGGTCTATGTTCTATGGAGTCTAAGCAAACCTGGCCTCCCTCTCCCCAGCCACCAGCTCTTCTGGGATATGCCAAGCCAGCAATCCCCTCCAGCATGTCCTGGATCTGCCTCAAGGTCTCATCCCAGTTGAACATGCCTGATATGCCTCACCTAGGAGGCACCCAGGAGGCATCTTGGCCAAGTGCCTGAACAACATCAACTGGCTCCTTTCAATGCAGACGAGCAACAGCTCTGCTCTGAGTCCTTCCTGGATGAATGACTTCCTCACACTGTTAGGCTGAGCTGGATACCAGAACCACATCCTGGACCCAACCCTGGGGCAGAGGCTTGTTGGTGAGCACCTGGTAGCCAGGCCTTAGCTCATCAGACCCCATGGATCCATCCTCTTGCGGACCCAATGCCCACAAGAAGAGCCACAAGAAGTCCAGTGCTTTGTGGCTCATGCAACAGTCGACAGTTTATAATTGCTGCAGTGTCTGCTGCACTCTTGGCAAGGTCACGCTTGTGAGTCTGATTTTGAATTTCAGTGAAAGTTTTACCTGGATAAGAGATATAAAAACACTATGTTTTAAAAATAAATTTAAAAATTAATTTTTTTTGTGTGTTTCTGTAATAAAAAAATTAATACACAGGAAAAATTGTGTTATATAGTAATAATAATAAATTCCTGCTTAAAAAAAACTTTAATTGGGTGAAGAGCAGCTAGTGTGTTAAAGAAAAATGGCACTGGTAAGTCCAATCAACAGCATGGTAATTAAAGCAATTGTCCACTAACACCTGCATTGAGCAGATTAGCTGGTTAGCATCTCAGTATTTGTATTTTTAATATACTTCTAAAAATCCTTATAGATTCAGACCACTGAAAATCCCAAGATAGACAGAAACTGTCAGACATTTCTATCCACTAGTGGTGCACTCGTTGCTCCCAAGAGATGGAAGCAAAAACAGACATTAAGAGCTGTGTTAGAATACTTTGGCACTGCTCCTAGTTTCAGTTCACAGGAAGTGTCCATTGATAACTCACATTGCTTTATATATAAAAAGTTTTGATTTTTTGTATGCATGAAAGTTTGTGCCTGGAAGTATGAAGCCGTCTCACTCACTGCTCAGCATATCGAGCACCATATTTACCTTACATTGATTTATACAACACCGCCCGCATTGTTATATAGTAGTGTCAGATAGAATGTATATTGTTTCCATATGATAAGGTGCTTTATGTGAATTACATGGGTGAATACTGATAAAACTGAGATTGAAGTTATGTGTATTTCATATTCAACATATATATTGTATATGACGAAACGTGCTGCCCATGTAAAACCTGTAAGCAATGAGCCAATCTTAGTTTAAATAATGTGGAAACACGAAATAATGTGTCTTGATGCATGCTCAATCATCCAGGTAAGGAAATCCTAAAAAGTTGATTCTGTTGATCTGGACGTAGTGTTTGCAGTGGGAGAAGTAACAGCACATTTGCATAATGACTGAAACTAGCACAACTGATGAATAATGGGCTGTGAGCTCAGTTTCATGATCGTTAATAAAACACATTGTAATGACGATTGATCAACAACCTGATCAATGACAACTGATAATTTTGTCGATGCTTAGTGAAAAAAATACTTATGAGCCCCTGAAACGAGATTGTCTGAAGCAGTTAGAACAAGACAATGCTATTGACTGGACCTCATGCCACAGGCCATACCCAGGGGAAGCAACGCCAAAGTCTGTGTGGTTCACCAAAGATACATAAAAAGCATGTACCTTAAAGACCAACTGTTTGTATGATCAACTCAGTCACCTATAACATCTCAAAGTTTCTGGCTTTGATGCTCAACCCGTTGGTAGGCAGCTCTGAACACCACATCCAGAACACTTTGGATTTTGTTGAGAAGATGAAGATGTCATTATGCAGGCAGATGAAACAATGGTCTCTTATGATGTTACATGTTACTTGCTGAATAAATGAGCTCCTTAGCCAGTCTTTGAAAATGAGTCCAGAACCTTCAGAAGAAACTCACTTCCCTTCCTTGGTTCAATGATTAGTTGCTTTTTTCAGTTACTACCCATAATTTGTGGCTATAGGTGAGGATAGGAACATGGATTTGCTGGTAAATCGATAACTTTACTTTCATGCTCAGCTCTGAGTTCACCAAAACAGAACCGCACAGCACCTGCATCACTGCAGATGCTGCGCTAATCCATCTGTCAATCTCCCGTCCACTCTTCCTCAACTCATGAACACTACTTAAACTCATCAACTTGAGGCAGCAACTCATCTGCGATCTGAAGTGGGCAACAGCCTTTTCTGACTGAAAACCATGCCCTTGGGTTTGGAGGCATTAATTCTCATCCCAGCAACTCTACACTTGGCTGCAAAACTCTCCAGTGCAAGGTGAAGGTCATTACTCTCTGAAGCCAACGGGACCACATGAAAATCAAAGGTTTGATCCTTAGACCATCAAACTGGGCGCCCTCTATCATTTGGTTGCACCTAGAAATAATGTCCACAAACTTATGAACAGAATATATGACAGCTAATCAATATTTATTAATGCTGAATTTAAGGAAGTTGTTTTAAAGAAAATTACATTTAAATAAAACATCAGACAAGTACGGAAGTAATTCCTGCAGCACTCTGCTGCCATATGTTAATGTAGAATACTTCCACTGCCTTTATCACATCCTGGGCTATTACTAGTTTTTCCATACTGTCGCTGATAGCCAAGAAATGTAGGAACTGGTTTGCAGGTTAATTTTTGAGAAATAGAGTTGCCAGTATTTTATGTTAAGGAGCCTAACCTTACATCATAAATCTTTACAATTTTTACTAGGTTAGATGTTTCCTGCGGAACCCAAAGGTAATTAAAAATAACACTGGGCTGCTCCACAGTTCAGGGTTGCATGAAGTTGTTATGGGGAAACAGCTTTGGAAAATACTTTTCCTTCAAGAAGTGGAGCTATATGGAGGGATTCTGTATACCTGAATACTTTATGGAGATCAAAAAATGTAGAATTTTTTAATTTTTAGATTAATTGCATGACACTTTCTAAGCTCGACTTTATTTTGCACCATACGTAGCAGCAGTGTCACTGATTGGTTTGCATTTTAGAACCAAAAATCCCCAGGTCCTTTCTATTTTAGTGTTCCAGGACCTGATTTACAAGTTTTGCAGTTGTGAAAGCCCTGGGTCTGACATGATGTACAAACCAGTCTACACAACTCTTTTTGTCATTGTTCGTTTATTCAATTCGAAACTCACATGCACAAATGCAAGCACCCACTCACTCATGCATGTGCACGCGCACACACACACACACGTACAAACACACATGGGTGTAAAACCCATAGTTGCACAAACACACGAAACCCAGTGCAAAACAGTAGCCAGAGGCTATTTCTGCATTGTTACAGTTTGCATAAATCTTTGTATCTCTGGAAAAAAAAAATAGAGCAGGCAGGCAATACTAGATAAGAGTGTATTTCCCATTCTAGCAGAGGTGGGCCGTTCCACTCCATTTGCAGCCTTTTGTCAAAATAGGTAGCTAATTTTTCATACTTTGCCTTAGCAAAAACAATACGAAGAATCTTGCAGCCAAATTAAATATTTGATGGGCCTCAGCACTTATTGTTTACTCCCTGTTTCGAAAGGCACTCTGTGTTCCTACACATGGCTTTTGTTCTATTTGTTAAGCAGTGGCAATCATTAATTTGAGCAGTGGCAACTGTGATTAATTATCTCATTACAAATTGAATTATTACTTGCGTTAAACATGCAAATGAGCTCAACTAAAGGTTGAGAATGTTGTGAGATTTGAACTAAATGACGTTTGTGATTAATGACTCATTGCATAAACAACAATGCACTTGTTTACCACAAAATTTGAAGGAAGTTGTATAAAGTGCAATTAATGCTCAGGTTTTGACTAATCTTCCCCTGGGTTATAATGAATTAGCATGATAACCCCAGCATTAACAACCACATTAAAAAGATGAATGTGTGATCAAAATACCTAACTGATGCTTCATCAAGTATTGCCTAGCTATGAAAAGCCAGAGTATTTTATGAGAGCTCTCGAAGATGTAGAACAGATGTTAAAAATTGTAATATAATGAAATGTCTGGGTGTCTTCACAGTTAGCACAATGGATATCCCTTTTGTATTCAGCAATCTTGAACTGGTGCTCTCCTCTGTCTCCTCTTCTAAGGCAACTAATACTTTCTACTGCATTGGTGCAAAAGACATCAATGAAGTAAAAGAGGGATATTCTTAGCAGTGCCTTGGGATAGAAATGGATTTAATATTTCTGGGAAGGTTCACAATAAGTCTTGCACGTCACATCACATTCAGAGTTTATTCACTGATCTAGCTCAATCTCAAAAGTGTCTTAAACACCACAAGGTCAGTGGTGTACAAGCCTGCAGTGTATTGTGATGCCTGTTGTTTCTGCATTAAAAAAAATCATTCATTATTGGATAGCTCTACTCAATATTTACTGCAATGCCTCACACCAATGATGGAGTCACACCAGAAACAGCCAGGGACAGAGCCAATGACTGCTTGGTTTTTTGTTGTGTGTGTGTGTGTGTGTGTGTGTGTGTGTGTGTGTGTGTGTGTGTGTGTGTGTGTGTGTGTGTGTGATATATCCTGCACAAAAATGACTCCAACATTTCTCACAGTGTTTCTGGAGGCCAAGGTAATGTCATCCAGAGTA
>VUQG01015463.1:5277-24830 GCA_015106755.1 Etia nguti
TACTTCCAAGCTTTAAACGCTGCAAAATCACGGTTTAGTGATGCATTAACACAGCGTGCTTACGGGAAAGCAACAGCAATCTAATTACTTTTTTGCAATAGTAATCCCTTACTTTACTTGTTACTTGAAAAAAGTAATCGGATTACAGTAACGCTGCCAATTTCTGCTGAAGGCTGATAGGTAACTGGTGGTGAAATGTGAAAAACATAATTAATTAAGGTAAGAACAATCAGGGAATCCGAGCAAGGCATGATTCAAACGATAACTACTTTTAAAAGTAAAAGAAGAAGTAACGAAAATACAAATACTGAAGACAAATAGTACACACTGAAACAAGAATACTCACATTAAACATGGAGTACAAAAGCATAACCCCAGGAATATGAGACAGAGGGGGCAATCGATAGGGAAATAAACTGAAAAAAAAAATACAACTTGAGCTGAATGAAAAGCATGAAAATGAAATCCAACCTCAGTTATATTAGGACCATGACAGCTCTAACTTGCCTTTTTGGGGAGGTGGGTGGTTCTGGCATTGATTCCCTTCCCCCAGTTTGGAGTTAGCAAGCTTCTGTGCATCTTTAATTTACACTAATTAATACTTGTTGGAGAGATTGTGTTGCAGGCTAATGAGCTCTCATCAGTTTGAGTAACCCTATCTTCTCTTTTCCAGTACTGGACTCAGTGCTTTGTTGTGCTGTTGTCTCATGCACATGGTGACAATCATAGACTGAAGTCTGGTGACAGCAGCAGAGAAAAGTTATGACAGAAGCTAGCATGACCATAGATTTGATCAACCTGCAAAAGAGACACTGCTGAAATAAAACAAAGGCACAGAAATTAAGTTAAAAAAAAAAAATTAAAAAAAAAATCTCAAGTAAAGTTGTCCAGAGTTTGCTTATCAGCTGTGCTTCACTCAGCAGCAGGGTTAGTAGGGTCTTTATTGCAACAGTCTAGTTTGCATATTTGATGCCAGAGACAGGCTTCAATTAATTTCAAAGAATCACTCTCTCCTTATTGCGCTATTTGTGGAACACTAGGACACAGCCAAGCTTACCAATGCCTAAAAACAACTGTGGTTTCACATCACTATTCTGTCCATCAACAGTGCTGATTCCAAGTCTATTTTACAGGTACTGTATAAAACGAGTTATAATGCAGATCTTAATAATGATTTCAGTTGCAGCTGGTTATTACATCTGTTGTGCAGCAAAAATACAGAATCATAGTAAGTAATGTATCCTCTTGCGAGATCCATAAAGAGTGGACAATTAAAATGCTGAAAATGTATCTAAAATTAGCCTCAATAAGAGCACATATTACTGACGAATAAGTGTGCTTCTTTGCGGCAAGCTAAAATGCACAATGAAAGGGACAATTAGTGCTTACACAATCAAAGGGAAACATATCAGCAAACCCAAAAGAGCAGAGACTGATTGCAGAAATTATGTTTATTGTCATTAGAGGCTGGTAAATTAAATTACTTCTTTAGACCAGTCCTTCTGAGCACCTCAGAACCCAGTTCTCATTCAACAAAAAAACATCTAAAGGTCTAATCATGCCAGACCCACAGCCTGCAGTCAGGGAGAGCCACTCCATTCACATGGTTCTTAAACTGCATCTGTGACACTAGAATCCCCAGGGCGTGCTCTCCACAGATGCTGCTGCCAGACTAGCTCTCTCGTCTACATTCCCTATTTGGAAGGAAGAGATATGCAAAGAAAAAAGAACACCCTTCTTTACATCCTTGACAGCTCATTACCACGGAAACAACCCTGGGCTGGCATCACTGGCCAGCCCTTCTCACTGGAGGAAACAGACAATAAAAAAGGGAGTGCTGAGGAGAAATGAGAGTGCAATATTATATACGATAACTGGACCTTTAATTAAAAAATGCTGAGTGTAGTCGTCTGCTATATTTTAAGCTAAATCAGCTTCACTTGTGTGGCATTAACCCTACATTTTAGTAAAGGGCAATACTGGGTGTCAGGAAGAGTTTCTGACATATCAGAATAAACAAAATTTTCATGAGCAGTATCGCTTTCTGTGTCCTATTATGGTTTGGTACACTCAGTCTTTTAAATGCTTTTGTTCAGGTGTGGAAATAAAATAACGAGGGGGAATAAGGGATAAGACAGACAGGTGGGGAAGCCTTGCATTGGATTTATTCCTAATAGACTGTGAGGATGGGCTTTTCTGCATCCAAGGAACTTTAACCTTGATTGTGTTTGGGCAAACAATGAAAAATCTGTTTAATTATCTATGTTCAAGTCAAGCCCATTGGTACAGTAAACATTAGCAGAAACAACTCTAATCCCTCCTGTTTGTGGTAACCTGCCAAGAAGGTTTTTTTTGTTTTGTTTTTTGAATGAATGAGGTCAGACTCGTTTAAATTTAAGCTAGGAACTGGTTTTCACATGTATTCTCATAGTTTAGTAATATCAAAATGGGACATGTGATACGGCATAAGGAAACGACATATAAGTTTGGACTGCTGTTGTTTACATTTGATTCATTTAGTTCCTATAGAAAACTATAGAAAGTTCCTTGAATTTCCTGAGCCTTCTTTACAGGTGGAATGATAGTTAGGTGTCAATTAAGGTTTAACGGTAAGCACCTATTTTAGTTCTTTTCTTTGTAAAGCTTTAGCTGAACTTGGAATAAACCTCTGAGACTAGCTTAGCTCTGAGTACATTTCTAGAAAGACCTAAAGACTCAGAGATGGATAGTTTCTCAGTCTGGAGTTTCACACCTAGCATTAGGGGTTTTAGGGATGAGATACTGTCATGTGGAATTCATAAAACCTGTCAAAAATTATTTTGGTTGAACACTGGAAGATTCAGAAAGAATATTTGTTTGTCAATGGTCTCTGCCAGAATCTGGTTTTAGCATTTAGACTTTAGAAAACAGCCATGTCTGGTACTTGTGGAAGTAGGTCAGTATTTTAAAATCAAGACACACATTTCTCTTTACAGCTCTGAGCAAGGAACCATGGATATACAGTTTTTCAGTTACATTTTAAATGACACTCCCTCAGTGAATTCTCTAATTGCTCCTCTTTTTAAGATGAGTGAGACCAGAATGTGTTGCGACTTCATGGCATGGGTGAATTATGCTTAGCCTATGCACTGAGACAATCAGTCGATCAGTTGCAAAAAGAGATGCATACAATCATCAAAATAAAAAAGGAGAAAACATGCAATAAAGAAATTTCACTTCAGTGGAATTTTTAACAAGTGATACTTGGAGAAATATGCTGGTGTTTTTAGGTGCTTTTTATTAAACTTCTTGGGATGGAAATTTTTGAAATTGATTCAATATCGAGTGAGAACAATGCAACCACACTGTATTCCATTTTTTACCAAGACAGTATCAGATTGCTATGTAATCAAAAGTACAGAATAATGAGCGTTATGAAATGGCTGTCTTGCTAACTTTATTAAAGATCTCTTTCTAGGGTACTTTACAAACCTAATTACACACGTCATCATGTAGGTTTGATGATTCATTTCCATGTAGAGTTGTGGATTGTTGAGAGACAGTAACAAACCAGGAAAATTGCTTCTTGTTTGAGTCAGTGGCTCTACTGGTAGATATTTCCAAGATATTTCTTTAACCAAATTTTTAAAAAGCGATGTGCTGATATGGCACTTCACGCTTACTGACAAAATGTACTGTCTTGTGAAAAAAAGCTTTCACAGGACTCCATGGAGAAATTAAATACACTTCACAATTCAGTAGCTTGCAGAACCAACTTTAGGAGCAATTACTTGAAGTATGTCTGTATGACTTTATCAGTCTCTTACATTGTTGTGGAGAACTTTTGGCCTACTCTTCTTTACAGCATTGCTTCAGTCCACTGAGGTTTGCTGACCTTAATTTATGCACATCTCGTAAGGTCCCGCCACAACATTTCAATGAGGTTGAGGTCTTTTTTGGGGGGGGTTTAGCCATTACGTTGAAGATTTGGTGCTGTGCTTGGGACTATTGTATGTCCAATTGTGGTTTCTTGATGCAAAATATTCTAGAGCTGTTGTACCTTCCTGAACATTAGGCATTTAACATGTTAATGGAGGGATGTGGAGTTTGAGATGTAGCTCAGTTTCTCTGGACTTTGCGTTGTCCCAGAAGTTTGGGATGATTTTGTTGGGATGTCCACTCCTGGGAAGATTGTGGCATTGTATCAACACACCTGAATGTACCAGACCAACTCAAAACGCACTGATGATCAGTTAATCAGGTGAATTTGATTAGCGGGATTTGGCTGCTACTCACCCTCTGAATTTCTATGCAAGCAATAAAGGGGTACATAATTTTTTTTCAGGACTGTACTGTGTTAGATTCTGATATGACAAACAATAATATTAGTTTCTCAAATACATCATTGTGAAGTGTGAGCTGACAAGTTAATTTTTCTGGTGGAAAAAAAAAATAGAAATCCTTGAAGACCTTTGATAAAAAAAAAATAAAGAAGAATAAATTGATGCACCGGTTATTATCGTATTACGCATCCTCACTAACAAATATGTGGTCCGACACAGGAAAGTCCAATAAATTTGGTGAGAGCCATGTAGCAAGAACATCTTTTTCTCCTAAAGAAAAGAAACACGCTGCTCTGTAAGTTGAGGTACCACTGTAAGTAAAAAAGATGGCCTGGCCAGTTTCACACTGAAAGTCAATTAGTATTTAACTAACTTTAAGACACATGCTGAACTGTTGCACATAATTTGAATTGGTTTTAAGCTCTTCCACATCAATTTGCTATTAGCCTAACAAGCACCAGATGTCTGTGTAAAACATGCCGGCTGTAAGATGTGAGGAAGCAGCAGGTTGACTGCTGGGGAACAGTCGAAGATGACGCATTTCTGCAAATTTACGCTGTGCTTGTTTAACAGGTGCTGATAAATTGCTGATATTTTGCACTTACCGGGATAACAAGCATCACCATTGTCAGTCTCAGCAAGATTATGAGGTCTTTATCATAATCTTGGCTTTGTGTCCTCGTGTTCTACTCTGTTTGAAAAGTGTGACAGCAGCAAATCACAACAACAGGCACCCCACGGATGCAGGGTTCATGTTATTTGGTTATTGTCTCAAATTCTGTCATATTAACTTTATTTCCTTGTTTACCATTCATATGTATCAATTGCCAATCTATTGTATATATGTAATTCAAAGAGGACTTAGGACTGAAAGAACTGCAAAAGATTGCTAACGATCTCATAATTTAAACATCTTAAACTTGTCAGTATGGTATTTGATTTCACACTAACTCAAAATGTTGCCCCCTGCTACACAGCTATAATAGTAATGCCTTCAAACAAAATGAGCTACTCCTCGGTAACATTAGTATGGTGTATTTTCTCTCTCTCTTTACACTCTCTAACCATATTGCAAAAGAGACATAAGGAGCATGCATAAAAGGTTGTTGCTATTTTATTTTTATTTTGCTTCCCCCTAAACTGTACACATCTTAAAGTGCATCAGTTAGCCTGAGGGGGTTGTCTGAAAACACTGAGAGGAGATTTCTCCAGGTAGGTGAGCAGGAAACAAGACAGGAAAACAAGACCACAGCAGGCTATCACACACTGCTTTAGAGTGAAGTGGCACAGCACACACACACTATAAGTAAGATCACCACTCTGACAGAGAAGCTAAATCTTCTTTCAGCCTCTGCTTGATCACCCTGCCACCTCTGACTGAATTGCATGTGCTCACTGTTGCAGAGTAATATAGCTCGCATGATGCTCAAGAAATGTGAGCAAACTATTATGTTGTCTTTATTAACCGTAGGTACACTAAAACATGCAAAAATGATAAATATGATGTAACAGACCTTTTTTCAGAGGACACCGAGCAGATGAAGAGCAATTGGTCAGGTTGCAGAGTGCTGAAGAAGCATCAACCTAAGGGTTGTTCTGAAGTTTGTGGTGCAGCAGACGATCTAGTAATGGAGCAGAGTTAATTCAAATGCTGGAAAGGTAGATCAGAAAATTCACAGAAGAAAGGGCAGAGGTGAGTACCAACGAGGCTGGGTGAAACTGAAGCTGATGGGGTAACAACACTATGAGTGTGACAGTGCAGGTAAGGGAGCTAACTGGAGAGAGGTGTAGCAATGAAAATATGGATACATTTTTTTCTTTCTTTCTTTCTTTCTTTCTTTCTTTTTTTTTTTTGCACAGAGAGACTTTTGTTCCCTGACATTTGTTTTTAAGTATACTGAAAACAATGCACAATATTTGGGGGGACAGTGGTGGGATGCATTTATATGAAAATATGATGGCTTTCTACAAGCAAGATTCTCTGTGTATTTAAGTACTGTAGCAGCATCTGAATTTCTATAATGTCTCCTTTTTTGCTGCTGTTGACTAGTATTGTCAGCAATGTGACACACACAGAAGCGTGTGGCAGCAGTACATTTACTCAGCTGCATTTTCTTGAATTACTTTTGTTTCACAAAATTGCACTTCATTTGTATGGCAGGATGCTTTAAACAAATAAAAGATATAAATGTTTTAATTTTATTCAGTCAGCCTGACTTTTGTTTGACTCCAACCATTTGATTCAGTGCACCTCTAGTTGTTCTCTCTCTCTTTTTCTCTCTGTGTGTTCTGCTCTGGTTGCAACCCAGTCATAGTGGACTCAACTGCCAACAACCAATCACACTGGAAGGTCATTGTTGTTTCCTTTCCAGCCTACAAAATTCCATGGCAACAAAATGCACTGCTGTCTTTGTTTACCTAAACATTTGGACCCTTCAGTGTAATAAAAAAATAAAAAAAATAAAAATAATAATAATAATAATAATATTAGGGCAATTAGTTACAATTTACTTTACATAAGTAACAGTTAATACGATATTATAACATGCAATGAAAGATGGTTTTATAACCAGATAATAAAACAATCAAACAAAATATGAATGAACAAAAAAATGTAAAGTGGTAGGTTTTTTAATGTGATTTAAAGTTTATTAGATTCCCTGATCTCTTCCTGCAGGTCATTTTACAACTGAGGGACCCAGTCAGTGCAGAAGTCAGGCATGGATTTATCACTATGGCATCCTGCCAAGACTTCTCTAGCCATTGCTGTTATATGAAGTTCTAATTACCACTGTGAAAGGCTTTGAGCTAGACATCAGCCATTGGCCAATTCCACCGCAAGTAGCTGAGCATACGACTCCAAGCAGCACTGGACTTTTTAGGCACACCAACAATATGCAGCTTCCTTTCACTGTCTTGACAGAGGAATTGGAGGTCACCCGTGTCATTTAGCTGTTTCTTTATATAGAGACGCATCAAAGTTTCCTCTGCAGGAACTAAATTTTAAACTTGGAGGAAGTGGGCAGAGAGTGCAGTGAAGTAGGCAGAAGCAGGGCTGAGACACGGCATTCTGTTCTGTCTCTGTGGCACATAGATGAGCCCGGCTTGGTAACTACACAATTTACAATGATAAAGCCCCGGGAAGGGGTAAATGCCAGTTGATCCATAAGGACTGAAGATGCTACAGTATCTTCAACAGAAGCAGAGCAGTTGGACTAACTGGTTGAGCCATTGAGCAAGTCATTGCTTGGATAGAAGCCTGAGATTATCAACCTCACTTAGGTTGCTGAGTGAGCTAAGATCCAAAAATACTAAATGGTCCTTGGTTCATCAGTGATTATATCCACGTTGCATCATCTTGGTGTTAAGAAACTTGCTCTAACCTGAGTAATTATTTTGGCAAGGATTTTTCACTTACACTTAAATCACAGTTGTCTAAAAGCAATTACACTTTTACTTGAGTACAGCTGGCAACTGTAGACATCTCTACAGGGATGGGATGTGTACAAGCAAAATAGCCTTCCATTTTATAAAATGTCACGTAATTATGTCTAAATTCAAAAATCTCATTCAGATTCTTTGGCATGAAGATATACATGTCCAAGGGATATGCTAAGAAATAGCAGCAAACATCTGGCTCTCTAATTTTAATTAGTCCAGGCTTATAGCTGGGCTCTGCTCTATGTTGTCACAAGGAATTTTCTTTCTAAAATTTCTTCTTAAAAAAGCCAAGAAATACCTTGGATAAGAAAAAAAACATCAGATTAAATTTTGAAAAAGGTGCAGAAACTAGTAAGAAGTTCACTGTTAAATATGTTTTATGTGTTCAAGGTGCACTATAAAACTTTGTCTTTGATGATAAAGTACTTTCTCACTTTTCTCCTTCATTCCGTCTTTCACTTATGCAAAAACCTCACAGATTTCTTTCACTGCAGTATTTTCCTTACGTTTGTCTTTAGTCACCAACCAGAACAGTTTGTTGGCCATAAATTTGCCATTACGTGTCAAAATCACTTCTGATATATCAGGAGCAGAAGGCAAGTTCATTACCTACTATTGGGAGAGGTGTGTTATCCTTTCCGACTAAGCAATAGAATAAGTAATCAACATATGTAGGTGAAATCTGTCAGTTGTATTCGCATGTAAAATCTCTGATAGATTATGATGAATAATGATTGTTTCTTAACTTATACCAAGAAGTTTTAGCGACAAAACCAAAGAAAAATGAACCCCGAAAACTTTATAAAAGGTCGATATTTCACAGCTTGCACTAGTAAACACTTATTGAACTCTGAGAGAATTTCCAGTTGGCCTGTAGATGCATAACAATCCTCCTTTGGTTTTCTATTAAATATATTAGACTACTATGAGTGGAAACATGACAAAATGTGAATCTTTGTGCTGATTTCTGAAGACGTCCTGCATTCTTTTTATCCTACCTTGTAGTCACATGCACCACAATACTAGTTATGGGGTTAGAAAACCAGTATTTCAATGGTATCCCAGTGATCCATTTTGCCAATGTAAACAGCCTGACTGCTCCTTCACCTACCTATCTTTACCTCTTATCTGCTTCTACCCTTTCCTTCTCGCTACGTCTGTCTTGGTCTGACTTCGTCTGCCTCTGTCTCTTCAACCTGTCACACACAACTGCACACCTAACCAAAAAAAGAGAAAAAAACCCACTCTAAGCTACTCACTTAACCATCTATCCCTCACTTTCTCTTACTATCACTCTCTATTGAGTAGTTTCCAGTACTGTAGTCACAAGATAGCAAGCCAGGAAGATTTCAAAAAGAGTTTGACTTATTTATTTGTTAAATTTAGTTTGTAATTTAAGGAATTTGATTAAATAAAGTGTGACATCAGCCTGGAAAACCTATCAACACAATGACTACCTGGTCTATCATTTGCTCAGCAGTTTGAGGAATTGTAGGAATGCTTTACTAAATCATTTGGTAACATAAAGGCTGCCTTTAGCAGTTTCTGTTCCAACTTTTATATGTGTCCTGGAAAGACTGCTTTATTTTGAAAAGTAATTGGAAGAGAAACAGTTGCAGACAGAAATACATTTAACTTAGACTTATGTTGCACTTGGCACCATTTGCTACAAGTTTATTTCCTTTTCTCAGTGTTTTTTGTTTGTTTTTGTGTTTTTTTCATTTGACCGGACACGTGATTCACTTTGAGACACATATTGTATGGTCTTTGCCACCAATTGCATATTGAATGTGGAGATATCTAGCATATTGCTGACTCTGTGTCCATGTACGAAATCTCAAAATAATCTTTTTTTTTTTTTTACATTGTCAAAGCCAGAAAGACATTTTTTATAAGCACATGCACCAATTACAAAATCCATTAATATCTGTCACTTTCTGTCATAAATCATACAACTCAACAGCTAGTCTCACTGTAATTATTGTAAAGCAAGAAGCAGAAGTCCATGATTAGGTTTAGTCATTATTTCCCTCCATGTGATTAATCTCAGCTTTGAAATAATAAATGGGAAAAATGAACCAGTTCTATGTCAATGTTTTTGTAATTGTGAATTTGAGCATGACATACAATTAAGCCACAGAAATCTGTTCCTGACAGACTCTTCTCCCTTCTTTCTCTCTGTGACAAATGCAACAATCAATGCTCTGTCATGTTTGTGTTTGTGTCAGAGCATCTAAAAATATCATGAAACCTACAAATGTCAGATTGAAAACTATTTGCATGTCTCTGTTCACTCAAATGTCATTTTTCCCCCTTACACAATGGAGGAAAAAGCCTTAGATAACCCAATATATTTCTGTTAGTAATATTAGCTAGAATAAAATACATTTCTATTTCTATTGCAATATTTCAGTTTTGATTAGAAGCACTGCTTGTAACGTTATCCATAGTTTATTTTCATAATTATTCCTTCTACGAGAGGACCGTTTTATTTCCATTCAGAGTACAAGTTTAAATGCATGCATATCATCTCAATTCCCTGCTTTGTTTAAACTCTCATTAAAGCAGTTCTTTCAGCCCTTACTGAATTTATACACGCTTTACAGAATCACATGTGCTTCAGTCTTTGCCTTCAAGCTTCAGTGAGCAGGTCGTATCTTAAAAGCTAATTGTTAAAGGTTCACATTCTTGCCACTTAGTACTAGGAACTCTCATTTGGATATTAATATATAGTTAATAAACACTGTTCAAACATAGGTCCAATTCAAAATCAAAGTGTGGATTTCTCATGACTGCTAATGATTTTCTCATGATTTCTCATCACTGCTAAATTTTATTGATCACTTTGTTCAGCAGTTCTTCTTCATTATGGGAATAATCAGATTTAATGAAGCTATATGAGATTCAAAAATATCCTTAACCTTCCCACATAACATGTTTTGCACTTTCCTATGTATGAACTGGCTCCAAGACAATGCTGACTAATGTTTTCTGGCACACTGTGTTTTAGGGGAATCAATTTTTCCACAATAACTCGGCCAGGCAAGAATCTACCCTGTGGAATGAAGGAAAGCATATTACTCCTAATGCAAACCCTATTATCAAAGACACACAGTCATACATTATTTAACGAATGCCAGTTTCACAAGGCTGGTTCAAAAACAAACATGAATTATTCATCCATACCCAGATTTTCCTGGTTTTCTGAATCTAATTAATATTAAGAACAATCAGCTCACCACAAATCAAACACAATAACTTTTTCCCCCCATAATGCATGAAGTTTATGAGTAAGAAGACAATGACAAAATTTCATGACTGCTATGTCTAATAGGTGTCCAGCAGTGTTGCTTATTCACAGTGGCAGTAGAATCCTGCAGTTATATTGATTCAAGCCAAGGTTAAAGGTTTAGCTATTATTCTGCAGCTGAAAAGGGATCACCCTTTTTGCCCCGAGATCAATGAAGAGCCTGCAGCTATAATTACCATGAACTTGATGATGTTATTATAATGTTGGCATACAGTTGTGAAATTGATTATATAGCCCCATAAAATGCATGTCAGCGCACCCTGAAATATAACCACTGTATCAATATCCCCACTAAATGTGACGTAATAGATACCAACACAAAGATATTAATGTCATGATTTTTTTTTTTTTTAAATTTCAATTCAATTTTCAACTAAGCATAGCAGAAATATAATGCTTGATTTAATCATTCTCTGGAATTAGTTTCAGTGGGGGAAAAAAAAGGTATTACTGTAAACAAGTTTCCGCAGCCGGCAGTGCAACTGCTCATCAAATCTTTACACCAACAAGCAGCTGTTTGCTAAATTGTCCAAATAGGCCAGTCTTAATAATAAAAAACTCATAATCACATGGTCAACATTTTAAAGGAAATTTGATTTATAATATATGGTTTTAATCATCATGGCTACAGATTTATCTGGCAGGGATTTTTTTTTTCTTTATGAATTTTCACAGTCCATATTTGAACCCCCCACCCCCTCAAAAAAAGAAAAGAAAAGCCTACAAGTGTTTTGATGGCTACTGAAATTGCTCCAACTGTTGTCTAAATGTCACAGGTTACAATCCAGATGCCAGCTCATTCACACGAGGCCTGGAGGGAGCATGATAAAGGTTGCAAATGTCAGTTATGTCTGATAAAGTTTGGAATGGCAGATTTCTGTTCTGTTTGCACAGTTAGTTCATCTATAAAAACATATGCACAGAAAAAAACATGCTGATTAAAAAGAAAAAATGACAAAGAAGAAAGTAATTACTTATGCAAATGTGTTTTCTTCATGTTTATACCCTTCATGTTGCAAGGTCCTATTGCCTGAGCAGCTTCTGACTTATGTCTTACTCATAACTTTTTCTATATTTGATCATAGCCATTTCTTTAATATATCTTGTGAGTTTTTCAAACTAATATTACCAAAAACTGAATTCAAAATTATCCAAGTAAACGGATTTTGGTTAAAATAAAAAGCACTTCTGATTAAATTATAACATCTGCTGCAGTGAATTCTTCCATGCATCTATTTTCTTCCACCTATACAATTTAGGGCCAAAAGGTGTTAGAGCCCATACCAGCACAACTTGAACAGGTCAGCGGTGTATTGCAGAGCAATCAACTTCATTCTGTTAACCAAGACTGTCCTATAAAAAGGCACAAAGCTTCGTTTGACACTTTTTCACAGAATGGATAAGTGTTGCCTTGTTCAGAAAGCAGAACTAGTAATAGGGAGTGATGGAGAATTTGAGAAAATAATATATTAAAAAACACAACAAAGGCCCTGCAAACAGACCAAGAATTAAAGCGTAGCTGGTAGTGGTCTAACTATACAAGTTCATTTATTTTGTCTCTCAGTGCTGCTGTTTATTTCTAACAAGAGAGCAGCTGTCTTGTTAGAAATGATAAATTTCCAGCTCAGTCCATTTCAACATAATAATAAAGTTGTAGTAAATGTGAAATGGCTTGAGTATTGAATCACCCATACTGTTAGCATTCTAACATGCACTAATAAAGACAATCACTAAACATTACTGATTTGCTGGCTGTTGAGAATGTTGTTTGTTTGCAATATCTGAACAAAAATCGATATTGAATGTGCGCCATAAAAACCATAAACATTTAACCCCCTGATGTTGAGAAAAGTCTTTCAAAGTTGCAGAAGTAAAACTAGGGGCATAACAGGATAAGTTGCAATATCACAAACATCAGTGGGGTCAATCCTCTGGAGATATTAAAGGATAATTAAGACAAAATTTAATTTCTGTTCATGAAATAACTGTTAACATATTCCATGATTACATGGCATTCAGAGTACCACATGAATATAAACAACAAAGTAATTTTATGTATAAGTAGTAATATGTTTGCAATATGATGTACACCAGCAATCAAAGTATAAAAGGTAATGGTAAGACATTAATTATAAAAAATGGCTTTTAGCCCAGTTGTATATCATGCAACAACACATAGAGACATAGAGACAACATTAAACAAATCCCAGAGCAAAGACGATATACAAAGATATCAACTATTGAATGATCCCACTGCTTGTGCTGCTTAGTAAGACTTCCAAAGCTAACATCAAAACAGGACCCTACAAAAAGAGAATTAGTTATCAGCAGGGCCTTGTGCTCCAACCCAGTTCTCTTTCACTCTCATGTTACTCTCTCTAATGGATTAAATCAACATTAAAACATGATTCTTTAACTGTTTAATTATGAAATAAGTACAAAGATGAGAGTGTGTTGATTTTGTAGACTTTTTAAATGAAAAATTAATTAATCTATTTCCTTATTCATTATCTTCAAATAACAAGAGAATGATCTCAAAGCCGAGAACCCAGTTAAAATTAAAATGCTATTATTGAAGCCCAAGGTCAAAAGTGAACTGTCTACTACTATGACTTCTAAAGCCATATTGCAACACCTCTGTCCAAAGGCTAAATTGAATAAGCATAATGTTGATGAAGGAAGGAACACCAACCTCAAGATTAGTGGGTGGTAAGCACTGCTGCTTTTTGGTTTTGCTACATCAGAAATTTCTGTGCAATTTGTAATGCTCACAACTGAACACTAGTGCTCCCAAATCTGCTTCTCTGACCCCAAATTCTCTGCTACTTGATTTTATGTTGTGCATTTAATTGATTTTTAAAAAGAGTAATGATTATAAAAGAGTTTTAGAATACCTGAAAATTGGTTTATTTTTTTCTGTTAATAGGTCAGAGAGTGTTTAAATTATTTCTTAGATTCTGCAGCCCCCCAACCCTTTTTCAAAAAAAATTTATTTATTTACTTTTTTACGTAGATCATAGTACTGGATAATATACTGTTTAAATATTCTCTTTCATGAGTTTGTGTGAGAGAATGCCTTGATCACATGTGAGTTAATGGGGAGACCCTCCTTATTTATGCCATAAGATGCTGGTGCAGGAACAACACTGTGTTATTTATCTTTTCCCCCTTTGTGTTTGTGGGTAAGCAATTAAAATAACTGGGTCACTGATTATTGAACTTGTGCTTGCACAGAGCAGCAAACTGGTATCATACAATATTGGATCTTTCTTTTGATAGCTCATTGTGGGGAAGGTTCATGTTTCTTGAGAAAAGGAGGAAAGATTAATAAGGTGAGAAAAGCATGTGATCTTCTGTTTGTTGTAGTCCTGATCCTTGTACTAAAGAAATGGAATGAAGAACGGATATCAAGTAGGTAAGCGGCCTATTGCCCCATAAATAGTATCAACAAGAAAGCTGCATAGGAGAAAAAAAGTCTTGCCAATGGTTTAGGGATTACTCGACAGAGAGTCAGTCTCAGTGAGTACTCATAACCTCACTCACAAGCCCCAGTGCCACACCACCATGAAATAACACATGGGCCCCATGTCTGGAGTTTGAGATGACTGACAGCCAGTGGGACCTGTAAAACAGCCCAAAGCAAACTGATTACTGCCCCCATCAGTATATGGGCTGTCACTGTTATCGAGAGACTGTCAGACTCATTCTCGGTGTGATCCAAATCAAATGTGAGCATCAGTCATGTAGGGCAGCTGGGGGCATCAAACATCCTCTGTTGTTAACCCATTAACCTTGTTGTGTGATGTTAAATAGTTATGGGCTTTAATTTGAAGGGGAAACTAAGTAGTTGCCGCTCACTGATCCCACAGGATGTGGTTATGTTTTCTTATCTGATGAATGCTGTAGACAAGTAGGGTGACAGATAAAGAGACTAAAAGACAGATAAATAACTATTTTATTGCATCTTCGAGATCTTCAAGCTAATAGCATATTCCCTAGATGCCTGGAGTACAGGCAGCTTCTTTGCTGTTATCCAAACAAACAAGAGCTTACATCTCTTCTCAGCTTCCTGTCTCGCAGCCTTGTTTCCTAGGTAACCATGTCAGATGAATTGAGAGGGGGACTGACGCCCTCCAGAGAGCCAATCCTCTCTCATCCAAAGTTTGTCTCACTTTAGGTCATGTGACATCTGTTCCCATGACAACCAGGTTGGAGGGCAGTCTGGATATCTCTTTGATCAAGGAAAAATGCCACACATGCCAGCAAGCAACCTTGAAATCAAGGAGGAGATGCAGATATGCTGTGGCTCTTTATGGAGATGTAATAAGCTCCCGTCAGCTCATTCACAAAAGCTTTTGCTTACTTCTAGCACAGGAATAGCAAACATGCAATTATATATTTTCTGTCACCAAATCACAAAACAGTAAAATTAGGGCAAGCCTATAGTAAACCTATAGTGAGTGTGACTGAAAGGAAAAAATATATATAAATAGCTTTATTATTTATTAGTTTATTTATTTATTTTAATCCAAAGTGTAACCTTAGTTAAAATGATGCCACAAGATTAAGGTAAAGATTGAGTGGATGCCCCTCTTGTCAGCTCACAGAAGCATTAATCACCAGCAGCAGTCACAAAACAGATTTTATTTTGTGAGCAGGTGGCCTTAAAGCCTTAAAGGTCTTTTGGTCTATGATAAGCATTTGGCCTTTCTAAGCCTTTGAGCTCTCGCAAACAAAGAACCATCCCAAACCTCTGGGCTGAGGTAAATGGTTGACTTTTCCAAGCCTTTTAGTCTGCACAAAGCTGTTGGAAAGCGTCCATCAGATAAGAGGTTCCCATGGGCATCCTTTCAATAAAATATGTGACGGGCAACAAATTGGCTTTAGACACCTGTCGTAATATAGAAAGGCCAGTCATTTTTCTGCTCCACACTTGTCTCAAAACATTGGTATTAACTGGTAAATTGAAAACTGGTTAATTGGTACGAATAGTAAATTATTATGAGCTAGGACCACAGAAAATAGTAATTTAAGAAAAGCACCGATATAAAAAGGCTCCTTTCTCATCTTATACACTAAATCATGAGCTCAAATCTCGCCAGTGAAAAAAAACCAGGAAAAATCACACCACATGTGATTTCTTGCAATTGCTTCAAACAGTGAACTTTGAAAAGGCAGGCAAAGAGAAAACATATTCTGATCTTTGGCACAGTCGTTTCTTGAAAAAAGCAAAGAAACCCTTTAGCATGGGCAAAGTGCAAATTCTACATAAATGAAGCTCACAATAAACTCCCACAAATGGTCTCAAAGAAACTGGACTTGCCTTTAAAGCATCCATATTTAAAGTCATAATAAAAAGAGACATTCAATTGAATTTTAAGCACCCTGAGGCAAGGCTATGTATGATAAGGTCAGATGTTTGGCCTATGCTTCTGGCCAATTTATCAAGAAATGTGCCCGAACTCTGAATTATAATGACCACTAATATGCTACTGTCTAACTTTTTGATAGGGCGACTTTTATTAATTTACTTTTAGAGAAATGTTTCATTAAAATTTAAATAGTAATTTAATGACGCATGGCATTTCAATAACATAAAATGCCAAAAGTTAATGATGTAATGGCAATAATAAAATAATATTACTTTACTTTTTTTTTTATCTATTTACTTATTTATTAATTTTTGTTATTATTATAATTTTTTTTTATTTGCTGCATGCAAATTAATTAGCCATTTTCTGCATATTGGAAGATGATTAGTAGACAGTCTCCCCCAATCCAATCAAAGGGCCTTACCCTGTAGCACAGTTACACTCAGCATGTACATGACTGAATAAAATGTATAATCATTTAGTTGCAGTAGATTGCGAGCTTTAGGGACAACATGACTTAAAACACTGTGTAGATTCCCAATTAAAACTGTGTGTACAAAAAAGGCAGAAAAATCCATTAATGCATTTGTTTTTGTCTTGTTGTATTAAGCAGTGTGTAAGTCATTAAAAATCTTAGTCCGTCATGAAATTTTATACATATGCTTGTAACTCCAGTTCATTTTTTAAAATTTGCTTATTATCTTATGTTTTTTAATATAGGAATTAAGTCATTAAGTCAAGAGCAAAAGAAAAGTGCAATAACAAATTAACAGTCTGAGACGTCCCACCTCTGGAGTTCACAAACACGTCATGTATAGGTGGAGGGTTTTTTTTTTCTTTCCTTTATACATTAATAAGTGGATGAATATTTTTAGTTACTTTCTCATCTCCCTGCAGTCTGACAGCACACAGGTGAACAACAGGCAAATCTTTTAATAAAGAATTATTATACCTTATATGCCATCTTGCTACTCTTCCAGTGTTGCTGTTTCCTGAAATAGCCACCGCATATACCAGAGACACACTCTCTGAATAAACTACTTCTTTGTTGAGTTGAAAGGACAGACACTGGCCAACCACCTTTAAGTACCTGGAGCAATAAAGACTGCTCCCCTGACAAGTTGCATGTCTCAGAGTTATTCTTCTGAAAGAGCCAACCACAAAACAAAGGTGAATACTGTTTGAACTCAGTATTTCATAGCTTCATATAGGAATACATTAAAGCAACTGCTAATAACAAAAGTGTTCAGAAATGCACACAATGTGCCAATATTTACGTTTGTAGCTTAAATATCTCACCCTTGATATCAATGCATGTTACTTACCAGAAGAAAATACAGGAGGATAGGACACAGCGTACACCTCACAAAACAAAATAAAGGGGAAAAAAAACCACAAAGAACCCAACAGGCAGCAAACTGACTCACGAGTCAGTCAAATGCAGTGTTTGTGACTCATTTCAGCATATTAGCAAGTACCTGCTGTTGGCACAAAGAAAAAGTCAGGGCATCACTAAAGTCATTACTATTCATAGAAGCATGCTGCCAGCATGGCTAAACATGTAAAGGTAATAGCATCATTTCCTGCACTAGGTTTCAACTGAACACAGGGTTAATTTATCCATCAATATCCTGACCATTCCAACCCTGTAAAACAGTCAAATTTAGAAATCATATTACTCTTTCATCTTGTAAATGGCATTGTACTTATCTGCATCATTACAAGCATATTATATTTAAGGGACAAATATGAAAGCGGCATCAGTTTTCTACCTTTGTGCCTGAGAGTAAACAAGCACAGTTACTAAAATAGAAAAACTGTTAGTTGAAAACAAAAACACAAACTATCAGTGCCGTAAAGAAGGTGCTTTATTTAAGCATTACTCTATTACAAAATGCCTCAGAGATGATACTACTCCATTGTGCACAGCATACTACTTCTGTATTCGTATAACTTTTAATTATCAAACTGTAAGAATTCAGTTTTTCTTTTATTAAAGGAAAACCCAAATGGTGTGAATTATGCATCTAAAATCATAGAATCACTTACAAAAACATTTTGAATAAATCAAATGAAATAATATTTGTTGACAGTCACTAATTAAAAAGTGTTATCACATGTTAATTGATTATAGTCACCTATGTCTTTCAATTTCAAGCCACATATACAAATGTACGGTAAGTTTGTGTGATTTAAAACGAAGACTTGAAGTATTATAAATAGATAGTATTCCCCTCTGCAATTCCTTCCCATAAGATATTTTAGCTATTCAGTTAAAATGGGTCACATTAAGAAATAAACAGATTATGTTTAGCAAGATGGTGCTGCCTTAACAGAGGCAGGAGAATATGTCTGCATGTAGTTTCAATAAGGACAACACTTAAAAAAAAACAAAAAAAAAAAACAATAATGATAATAAAAAAATGTAAGTTTAGAGTTTCTTCAAATTTATCTTTAATAACTACGGGCTTTAAGAAAATCCATTCTCATTGAAGGTTTACTTGGATTGGCTATGTGATCTATCATTTTAAATAAGGATCCATAATTGCTCTTCCTTTGAAAGAATACACAGTTCTGTACTGGATTAAATATTTAGGTAATTACATGGTACAAATGTTTAACATTAACATTGAGCTTTGTTTGGTGCAGTAGAGTCCTGGGTGTAGAAAGAAACTCCAAGTTTCAGCACTGTTAAGGTAAATGCCAAGTCAAGACAAGTCTGCGACTGATTCACTTGTTCGACTTATTACAAATGCCTCAAGCACAACTATAAAACAGGCAACCAGGCAAGCAGGGGGGTTCAGTCATTATAAAGACAGACCAGCAGCCAAAGGCCCTGGATTGAAGCCTCTCTGTCGTCCAATATCCACTCCACTAAAATGTCAATGAGCAAGGTGCTGACTCCTTACCACATCCTAAGCTGCTGTGTATGTAGATATATTGGATGTACCCTAATTTAAGACTAGTGGCTTTTTTGCGGGTGCTGGCTTTTTCAAGAACAGTAACTGGTGGTGAAATGGACTGAAGTGTGACCTTTCCATGATTTCTCCAGTGTTGGCAGCTTTTCCTCTATCCAGCATTTGCAATGTCATATGCAGCATGGACCTT
>VUQG01015463.1:42277-64396 GCA_015106755.1 Etia nguti
TAATAAAGCAGCTTTATTCTGGATAAATTTTGTGCTTCATCTAAGCCCACGATTCATGCAGAAAACAGCTGCCCCAACATCCCAAAGCCCACGCAGCAACTCTCACTTTCTAGCATAGAATTCGAAGCGTTGTCTCTCCGTGGACTGCGTGTCATGTTATTTCTCGCAGAAAAAAGGTGTAAACCTGTGATTACTCTGTATTATGTTTGTCACATTGCTAGAAACAAGCTGCGTCTGTGAGTAGCTCCCTATTCAGGTCTGCTCATTTGCGACCAGCTAATTTGCACTGCTATTGGTAGATTGCGGTGGTCATTGTAAAAAATGAACTGATTGTGTTTGTGTTCATTAACTAGTGTATCATTAGTATATTACCTCTGAACCTTTCACTTCCTTCAGTGTTTCATTTTGACTGTCCCCACACTGATTTGTCCCACTTAGTAAATCTAGTTCTTAATGAGAAGCTGCAGCAGCAGGAACTTTCAGTTTACATTAGGTGAAAATAGTTGTGTGCATGCTAAAGAAGGAAACGTGGATCCATTTCACTTTGTAGATGCAAATTTGCCTTTCAGTATAAGTTGTCCTGGCAATGAGTCTTTTTGAATATGAACAGCTTTTTTAAGGTCAGATCAGGGCATCTCAGTCTGATTTAAGTCTGGACTTTGAGTATGTATTTTTATCTGTTGTAGATCAGAGGTAGACTTAGTAGTGCGTTTGGATGATTATCCTGCTGCAAAACCCAAGTGTGCTTGAGCTTCAGGGCACAAACTGATGCCCAGACATTCTCTTTCAGGATTTACCAGATCATGAAATAGCAAAGGAGCCCCAGACCGTCACACTACCACCGCCATGTTTGACTGTTGGCATAATGATCTTTTTAAATTGCTGTGTTAATTTTGTGGCAGATATTACTTGATGAAAGCCAAAAAGTTCAACTTTTGTCTCATGCGTCCACATCAGGTAAGATGAGCCTTCATGTTAATTTTGGTCAACAGTGTTTTTCACCTTAAAACTCTCCCATTGATGCCATTTTTAACCAGACCTTGACTGAGGCAAGTGAGGCCTGCAGTTCTTTAGATGCTGTTCTGCGTTCTTTTATGATGTCTTGGATGAGTCATTGATGGTAAATGGTAAATGGACTGGTTCTTATATAGCACTTTTCTACTCTTCTGAGCACTCAAAGCGCTTTACACAACTTGTGCATTCACCCATTCATACCCATTCGCACAAGCACATTTTTCTAAGTGCTTCCTAACTATCATTCACACACACATTCATACGCCGATGGATGCATCGGAGAGCAATTTGGGGTTAGTATCTTGCCCAAGGATATTTGGCATGCAGATTAGGGGAAACCAGGAATCGAACCACCAACCTACCGATCAGTAGATGACCTGCTCTACCGCCTGAGCTACAGCCACCCCATTGATGTGCTCTTGGAATAATTTTGGTAGGCCAGCCACACAGGTAAAGGTTCATCACTGTTCTCTTTGTGGATAATGGCTCTCATTGTGGTTCACTGGGGTCCTAGAAATGGCTTTTGAACCATTTCCAGACTAATAGATGTCAGTGACTTTTTTTCTCATCTGTTCTTGAGTTTCTGTGGAAACTGGCATTATATATTGCTTTTTTAGACTTTTGACTGCTTCACTTTTTCAGATTCAAGTGATTTCTTGATTCAGTAGGTCTGGCAGTAATCAAGCCTGGGTGTGGTTAGTAATATTGAGCTCAGCTTTCCAAAATAGGCAGTTAATTTTTTAATTCATCATATAACAAGGAGGGGCAATTTGAACTTCCACAGCAATACCGTGTCTGAACACACTTTGACAATACTAACTGCAGGCTGAATATCATGCCATGCTACTCATGTGCTGCTTTCAATCCAATATGTGCAGACAAGATGCTGCATGAAGTAACTGCATCACAGCAGTGACAAACAGTTACCTACAAAGAGTGGGGAAAATCCCAGGGACAAGAAAAACAGAGTCATTAAATTTTAATCGTACATCTTACTTTAATGATGTACCCTATCTCGTCCTTACTGTGTGAACCAATCTGAATGAAACATGTTAAAAATTCAGTACACACAGAAGTTGTTAACGTCTATATATATATATATATATTTTTTTTTTAAAGGCTTATTACAAATTGTGATCTCTCTGTTGCATGTCACTTTCATTGTATATCATCCATATGTAACTTAACAGACAACAACACTTTGACCAGACACCAAAATGCCTATGTTTTTTGGTGATTATCACCTGCTATATCAACATTTCGGTATTACACTTAAACATCAAACCCAAGGTTTACAGGGTAGACTATGTAGCCTGTAAAGAAGATGAATAAATATATATGTACCTATCATTGCTACATGTCTATATCATTCTGTTAAGTGTTTAGAAACAACCAAAGTTTTATTTTTTTTTTTTTAACTGACTATATATAGTAGTATACTGAATATATTAAGAATAAAAAGGAAAATTAACCAGAAATATCCGTGCCATACATGAGCAAGTGAAAAAGTGCCAGAGGACACAACCTGAAGGAGGCTGAATGACTTGGACACAAACACACAAATGCATATGCTTTATAGTTATATTTATAGTTATTTATAGTTTAGTATATTTAGTATATATTTAGTATATTTATAGTTATTTATTAAGCACATTGTATGCTTACATATTGATCCATTTTTGTGTTATACTACTGAGTATATGAGTTGTATTTGGATGCTTTGGGAGTGCTATTTTCAAGATGTTTCAGTTTTGACATATCATCCATTAATAAATGTAATGTGGCAAAATAAACTGTGAAGCCATCTTGTACTTCTCATTGGATGAGGGGAAAAGGCCCCCCTGATGGGATGGGGTATTTAAAAACAAATCCCTACTACCATCTACTTCACTGCTACACAACCACCATCTACACCTATCCCACCACAAGTCTTGTTAATACAAACTACAGCATAAAAAAAGGGTATTTCTGTGTCTCTAGATAAGAAGAAAGACCAGATTGTGATAACAGCAATATGCCTGTCAATCACACAGTATGGTGTTTTGCCCAGATTGGGTTTATAAATCCTAAAGACCCATATAAGGAATGGAATACGACTCCATACAAGCATCTGTTATGGATTATCGGGCTTTGGTCCAAGTGTATATTGAGTTAGGGACTTTGCTGGGACACATATTTGGCAAAAAGATGCCTTATAATTGGCAAAACATCCCTGGGTTGTTGATAAGAGCAATAGAAAAGTAGAGTACAGTACAGCAAAAGTGAGTAATTAATCTAAACATTTATCAAGACAAGTATCCATTTGATCACTAGTGATTATTACTAGAGTAGCATGTATAAAAAGTAGGTATTGTTCTTTGTTTTGTTTTGTTTTTTCAACAATAAGATCATACATTATTACTTAAAATCATAAATCCTAAGCTTATTGCTGATTGCTGGTAGCTCATAGTATCGCTATCTGTTTTGTTTTGCAGTGGAATAATAAATGCTAAAGACAATTTTATAATGAGATCACAACAGTCTCAATGCTTGTAAACATGCTGAGGTTCAGATCCATGAGTTCTTCATGACTATTATAATATTACCAAAGTAGTCAGCAGATATACAGTATGGTGAACCACACCCAACTTTGAACATGGCCTTGATTTTTAACTCAGCTACTACAGGTATTTTAACAACAATGAGTATTAAGAAGCCATGACAACAACACACGTATATTCTATTTTTTTTTTTTTTTTTCGAGCTGGTGGAAATCCTCTCTTTCATTTAATATTATTTTGGTTTAAGGTTGCAGCTTGGTTAGTTCTAAGCAACAAAATTATTTGAATACGTTTTTAAAAACAAACAAACAAAAAAGGAAAGGGTTTGCGAAAAAAATATACCAGTTCTACATCATTACCTACAGCTTAAGAGTCTGGCAGAAAGCTTGAAGGCACATTTTACCATCTGCAACCTTGTCATATCTTATCAGCAGATCATTAAATTAAACCAATTTAAACTCCATCTATCTGTTACATTTGTCAACTATGCTGTATTGGCAATTTAAATTTAATGGCACATTTGGTTAGTAAGTAAAAGTCTGAAACACATAGTCCAGTAAGAAATGTAGTACTGTAGGGCTCAGTCATTTTGTTGGAATTATAGTCAGTGGTCTTTAATACTGACAATCAAGTTTTGTGTCCCTTATTGTCAGCATAAATATTTTTTCCTCACAAAAAAGCTTACTTGGCACATATACATGCTCTGTCTCTTTTAGCATTCCCAGGAGCACTACCATCTACAGCACTGCTACACTTCCATCTGCTTCCAGGGAGCCTTCTCACAATGAATTGAACACATGTAAATTACATATAAACACTAAAAAGGCAAAGAAGAGTGAGATAAAAGACATCTGTAGTGCAAATGCACCTCTTTTCTATAACCACGTGTCTTTATTGATAAGAACTCTCTCTTTGCCTCCTCTCATGTAAAAGAAATTTACATTTGAAAGCATACTCTCATATTCACCCTATAAATACAGTGGCAAGACTCCCATCTGTAGATAAAGAGACAGTACTTTGTTGGCCAACTAGTCATTAAATCACTAAAACCAGCTACTTTGCTGTCAAAAGTCATGCAAGAGCTGCTTCCTGTGGTAACTATACAAGCAACACATTGTATAATGTAAAATACTGACAAACTCCAGGTCCAAGTAAAAAGCAAAAAGTCTGCAAGAGGGATGCCAAAGAGTAGTTAAAAAATTATGGCGACTCTCTAAAGACATACCACAATTGTTGTGCTAGCAATTTTATGTGTAAGAAACAATATACTGATAAATTCCACAGGGAAGTCAATAATAGGCAGGTCTAGACCTTTCTCTCTCTCTCACTCTTAAATCTATTTTCACCTGTTTAGGAGGTGGAGGTTTGCCCGGGGAGATTCGGGGATTTCTCTGTGAATTTCACATTCCCGTGGCAGCATGCTAGGTGCTTGCTCAGATTTGAAGTGGAATTTTTTGCTGTAGAAAGAATTTTCTTCCTACGCAGAGTGTACAGCAGAGACTAATGTTTTTGGAATCAAACTCAGAGTAATGCCAGTACTTCCAAGCTTTAAACGCTGCATGGTCGTACTCCCTCCCGGACTCCATATTACCATTGTTGATCTCTGCACATCTTTTGCTGCCACTGACGTTGCATGCTCGTACGTCATTTTCATAAGACACTCTCACAAACAAAATCAAGGTTTAGTTATGCAGTAACGCAGAGTGCTTTTGAGAAAGTAACAGTAATCTAATTACTTTTTTGCAATAGTACTCCCTTACTTTACTCGTTACTTGAAAAAGTAATTGGATTACAGTAACGTGTTACTTGTAACATTATTTGTATTTATATAAGTCACTAAGGATATTAAAACTCTAAAAAGGGATTATAATGTTGTTAAAGTCAAGAACAGAATAAAATCTAATAAAAATCTAAAATAGAGACAAGCCAACATGGAAAGCCAACATTTCACCCACCCTTATGACCCCCCACTAAGCTTCTTTGGAGACACACAGTTCCATCAGTTAAAGTGTACTAGTGAGTTTAAACTAAATAAGCATTACTACATCAATTGCATCATATTTAAACCATACCAGAGTATTGACTGTGGCTGCTGCATATTGGTCACACAAAAAATATGCAAACTGTCCTGCACAGGATTTAAAAATGCAGTTTGATCTCAAAACTCCCAACTATCCCTTCTAAAAAAACTTCAAAGCTCCAGGTCATAAAAAGAAAAATTGACCTCAAGTTCAGTTTATTGAAAGAATTCCAAAACAAGTCAGGTGTAGATGAGTGCAGGGCTCTAACATCTCCATCTCAAGATCTATTGAATAGAAGCTCTCAGGAAAGCTTTTACTCCGGGTCAAAATGCAAGAGTTAGTTGAGCTGGTTCTTGTGATTTTTTTGTGATCTTTCAGGTGTCTGACCATTTAGGTATGTGGTTTGCTTTAAGCAACTGTGGTTTGCTTTAAGTGGTTTGCTTTAAGCAACTCAAAAAATAGCTTCAAAACCAAAAAATGTAAAAGAATCTTATCAATGGATATATGTTAGTTAATATTGCTTTTTTTTTCACATAACATGTTCTTGTAACCTAAATATAGTTAAAGCCATTTCAGTCGAAGTTAAGTGTTTGGATAATGTTTCAATAGTGCCATAATTTTGGGTAATTTGGTGGTTGTGTAATTACACGAATACAGTGGAATTAAATCTACAGTGGATGTTATAATCTACAGTGGAAAATCCACAAGTTCAGAGAGACTTTAAGACTTTAAGTAAAGGAGTGAATACTGAGGAAATGAAAACAAAAACTTTAGGAGTAGCTAAATTGACAATGTGGTTCATTCTTAAAGAAAAAGAAATGCAACAGCAGAAAACAACTTAAGTGGATGATCACAGAATTATTTTTTTTGATTAAGAATAAAACCCTTCACATATAATCAAGGTGCAAATCACTGGTTAAACTGAAGGATAACAAAGCTAAATTATAATCAAGAATTATGAAGAAAAAAATACAAAATAGAAAGTAACAGCTTTAAAACATGAATGAGGCAATGGCATGGTATGGGCATGTGCCCGTGAAACTGGGCCACCAATGTATATTTATGATATGACTGCTGACAAAGTAGCAGGATGAATTCACAAGTGTACAGAGCTATGCACTCTGCTGAGAATCAGCCAAATGCTGAAAAAGTATGATTCACAATGTAAATGGGCAGTGTGAATAGTGTACACAGACAAACTTACAAAAACAGAAAAAATATGTCATTGGCCAAAGACAGATGTAACTGTGCAATAGTAACTATTATACTATTAGACTGTATTGTACTTTGGTGGAAAAAAGTCCTAGTCCAACTACCTCATTTTGTCATGAGTGTATAATGGAGGCATTAAGATGCGACCCTAGTCTAGCCCATTTCAGAGGCTCGCAGCCTGTGAAGCATCTAACAAAATAAATCCCACAGCACGTCTTTCAAGGAAGCCATATAAACATATTCCAAATAGAGAAAGTGGATTGCTGATGATTGCCTGATGGGATGTTAACATCAGGTAGACGAGCAATTTATTGTGCCATGGAGATTTCATTGTGGACTTCACAAGACAGGAGATATACTGTTTGTTATTGCTTTAAGCTACAAAGCAAAGCTGCCAATGTCATTTTCTGCAACTGTACTTTGGAAAGACACAATGAATCAGTCATCACTGTCCCTTAGTTCAATCCAAGCTGTCACAGTCTATGAAAGAGTAAATGAGTTATGGGAACATAAGTAAGAGGAAGTATTGTGAAAGCAATCATTACTGGCCAAAGAATCATCTCTTGAAAAGAGCTTTAGAAGGCAGAACTGTGACGTGTTGCTTTGCTGTCTAAAATTTATAGAGATTAAAAATAAAGATTATATAACGCCCAAACACTTTCTAGTTCAATTCATCTGCAAAATCTTATGGGAGTGAACAGGAAGGAGAGAGCTGTGGGTTTTTGCAATGTTACTTAAATGGATAGAAAATGATGCCACAAAACAACTTAATCAGCCGTGAGCTCCTGCAACGTCATAAATGTCATATAAAATAAATAAATACATTAATGCAATCGTTTGTAAGCTTACTGAGCTTATCATAATGGATATGTACAACATTTGGAAATTCGCAGATTTGCTGTGCACTGTATTCATCACTCTTGGTGGTTCTGTATGTAAGGTGCTGATCCAAAACCTCAAGCACTTGTACCCTAACCTGCTAATCACAGGAATCGTGGTTAAAGAGAAGAATGGGCAATGAGCCGCAGGGAAAATTCCTCACCCCCTGGCAGTGCCTCATGGAAACGCCGCAAACGCTGTACGGATTCAAACGTATCAGGGATTATTAAGAGACCTGAGAACAAGGTCAAAGACTTGCAGAAGAACACAGAGCAAGTTAAACTTAACTTCCACTTCATCCCTGAGGCTCTGAAAATACTTAGGAGATAGTTGAGGCAGGCTCTGTTGAAAGCTCCCCCGCCGGCACGCAAAGCTTTACTTTTGATGTTAATTCCTTGAAAGCTGTTTCTTTAGCTGGGGATTAGTGCATGAAGAGCCAGGCTTACCATGCTCTGGCTAATAAAGATGAAACATCTAACACAGGTACTCGTACATACACTCGCTTGGGAACAGTGCCTATAAAGTTGCCTTAATTATAGAGAACTCACTTCGCTTCAGTAACTGTAAGAATAGGACGACATTTGTAGTTTGAAAATACTGTGGTATTAAATGCTGAAAAGCCGCTGTATTCTTTGGGCACAAGTCTTGAAGTAAAATAATGAGTGTATAGGCACATCGCTTTCTCAGCTCATACGATCAAAGCTGCCTTCGTAGTATGCGCTCAGTCTCCCCAGATTAGGTCTCCTTACCAAAAGACTGACAATTATGAAGTGTGTCCATTACCGCTGCTGATTAGCCTCCGTGTCTGTTCTGGCTTGAGCGAATGTTGTAGCTAATGATTCTGTGGCAGCGTGCATAGAAAAGCGACACCACAATTCATCTGCCTGGCCAAAATCTCCATGATTAATAGATGTTTCACAAGAACATTCACCCCTTTGAATATTTGAAATGGTTCTCCCCATCACCGAGTCCTCTGCTTTGACAGTTTAAGAAGTAAATTAATCAGTCCCATCACTGCATCTATCCTGCTTTCAAGTACAATGAATGGCTTTTCTTTCATCGTTTACTTGGCTATTTTCCAATAATTAATACCAGGATGATTAATTCCAGTGGCCTTTATTTAGTAAATTGATAGGTATTATTTAACACCAGTGTCTACATATTGACAAAAGGACAATATAAGCTAATTACCTCAGTAAGTCACTAATACAAAACCAATGGTAACCTTAAATCAAATCCTATTATCACAGCTCAGCTTAGTGGAATTTCATTAGACCACATTGTTTTCCTACAATCTGGCTATATTTGCATTTTCTTTTTTTTTCTCATTCTCTAGTCATGGTCATCTTTGACATTTTTGTAATATTAAAAAAACCTTGTACAAGGTGTATTTTGATTATGGATGAATCTGTGACCCAGTTTGCTCAATGCATTAATATAGTGTGGTCACGCTTGTCAGCTTGCATACAGTTATATCATACAGCAGGAAGGCACAATTATGTTAAAGCCAAAGAGGGCTGTAAGCGGATGGTAAATCTTATCTATTTCATCTATAATGATATGACTGGAAAACATATTTGCCCCACTTGTCATTATGGATATTTTGCATAGCTAAAAAAATATGAAAACATCTGCATGAAATACTCCACGGAAAAATGGTCTCTGTAATTCCTTCCAAGTTGTAAAGCCATTAATAAAATGATACTTTTTTTTTTGTTTCATGATACCTAATTGCCCGTCTGGCAAACATTTGCTTAGAGTTTGATAGTTTATGTTGTATTACTGGTTGTCACCTATATCCTCCTTGCATATTGACCTGAACTTTGTCTCTAAGAGAAACAAATCCAACATAAGGGATCCTTTACAAGAATAATGAAGCACAGTAAGGAAAGGGTGATTCGCGTATGCAATAAATTGCATTACAGTCTATTTTCTGAGGACTCTAAAGAAAACATAAATCACCACCCTTCTGTCACCATAAGTGGTTTCTGCAGTGCAGTTTCACAGTGGAAGTCAGGTACATTTAGCTGATTCACATAATGCCCTGAATGAAATTTAATACTCAGCAACAGTTCACTTTGTGGCATCCAGCCTTTATGAGTTAAAACAAACAACTGTCTTAAAGCCTTACATTAACATATGTGTTGCACACATATACTGTACAAGGAGTAGGTTTATTGGAGAGGGGGATAAAAAAAAGTCAAATAGTGAATGTAAGTGTGTGTATTTTTACCTTTAGCACCTAAAAGGTGACATTTTCTCTGACATCTCTGAGCTCAGACCCAAATTTCATGCACTTGGGCATCAAGGCGTTCAATAGTACATATAAATACAAAAACTGAAACAGAAAAAGGGGCAAAAAGCTGTAGATTAAGTGCATAAGGAGGTTAAGGCAGCCTTTGGATACTGGATACTTCAAAATATTGCAAGTTATGTGGTGTGTGATTGGATAAATTAAAACCTCTTTCTATTTTGGTTTACCCTAAGGTCTGTCAAGGACCTCAATTTTTTCCAGCTTCTCTCACATTCCAAGTAATATATTTGTGTGTTATTCTTAAATTGAGACCCAGAATACAGTATTTTTTAAATGCTTTTAAATTCATGGTTCTTTTTCTTACATAAAAAAAAATCTTTCTTATCCAAAGTAGTTTACAGCTGATATAATTTTTGGGATTTTGTAATCACTTTATTTTTCAATAGTATAAAATTCATTGCTATGAATTGCATCACATGAGAATTCAGTTGTTACACTCAAACAAAAAAAAAGAGAGAATTGCATTACCCGGTGATGTCATCAGATAGGCTGGCAGAGAGAGGCGATATTCAAAGAGGAGGAATGAACGTAGCTTGTGTTACTGAGACATGTCATCAGCACACAGGTAGCAGGGATTCTCCCTGTTTTTTTATCTTATGTCCAGTAAAATGTGCATCTATAAAAACTCAAGCAAACTGTACCCCAGTACAGTGGTCTTTTTAATCTAAAATAAATAGTTAAAATAAATACAAATAAAGACAGGTTCTTGTAAGTGATTGCTTGATTCAACGGGGGTAGTAATCAGGCTTGGTTGGGACTGCATAAATGTAAACAAACAATGTCCATGAAACAAAATATGAACATTTTAATATCAACAATTTAGCAGCTACAATTTCTTCCCACCTGCTTCCCAAGCAAGTGTAATAAACTAGATTAAAAAAAAAAACTAGCTTCACATATATTAATTGCTAAAAATTGTTAAGCGGTAAGACTGCTTATATCAGCACGTTTACTGATGCTGTTTATGAACATAAGCTATGTACAGTTTTGTTCTTTTTTAAATAGTTTTTAATAAAGCTTATCAAAATGATTATGTGTGTGTTCAATATGTGGTTTAAAGAGACAGGAGAGGAAGTTAATTTAGCTGGCTTAATTAGAATGGAATTACTGTAAGAGACTTAAATAACATTATTGGACAAAATGAACTGCATCCATTAACAGTGCTCGTTGATTGTACTGGAGCCCAGTGCCGTATCATGCATACATTAGCTGTTATAAGGGCAGCTCCCACTTGCCAAAAGTGTGTAGCTGTTTGAGGGCACAGTTCAAAGCCTCAAGAGAAATCAATCAACTGGTCTTTGAGACTCCCATAACATGTAAGGACCTGAGATGGACTTGTACCTGGCTATGAGAAACTACTATAGCTATATGATTAATAATAAATATAACCTTTCAGTTTCCAAACCATAATAAGAGTCATCCCTCACTCTTTCGTGAACAACAGTCCCACTTTTTAAATATACCTTACAAGCTGCATCTCATAGATGATGAATTTTAATGGTGTATACTTGATGATTTCCTCCTCATGTAGAATTTGTAATGTGCTTTGTTGTGTTATGGCTGCTGAAAAGTTGTGATTTTACAATTGTGTTTTATAATGCTATACAAAGATTGGCTTCTTGTTGTTGTACATCTTGCCTTCTTGCAGTAAGCTGTTGTCCTACTGATGATATGTTGCATTTATCAAATGGACGTTTGATATGAGAAAGATCTGAGTGATATTGTATACTGTACTGTAACTTTTTTTTATATATGCTCTGTGTTGTATTACAAAATGACTATCCTGCAACATAATAATGATATGTGGTTGATGTATTAATAATAGATGTTTACATCAATGTGAGTTATCACTCTTTGTTTGAAAAGGAGACAATAGAAAGGCAGGGAGTAAAAGTGAGCTAACCCCCCTTACCGGTTTTAACACCGATGTCTCTGTTGTAGTGTCCAATCAGGATAAGTGCTTTATATCGATTTAGCAGTCTGTTTCAGCCCTTGCTTTTGATTTCCCTTATTAGGTCAACAAAGATGGTGAGCCTATTATCAGCATGCTTCATCTTGATAACTACCTTTGGTTTCTTCTTTGGTTCTGATACAGGTTGCTTTTAGAATGGACCATCATGTGTGTATGCAAGAAAAAGAAGCAGAGACCACCTCGGCTTCTCCAAATGTGACAATTAGATCTGCGCTTGATGTACCAAAGTATGCTTTTTACTCATTCATCATTGATATTTAGTTTAAAGTCGCCAAGTGCTGAAAACAGGATGAAATAAGAGTGAGTAATGTGGAATGAGAACTGCTACGGAGAAGCTGAAATATAATCTCATCAAGAGCCTGTAGATAATCCTCTATACGTCAGTTCATGAAAAATCGAACACTCTGGGTTTCTTGTTTCTGTCACATCACAGAAACTTTTTTTTTTTTCTTTTTCACAACTTAAGATGTGTAATAGTTCCAGCATATAGCCAAGACATATGAAGTGGTATTTTATAAACAACACATTCATTATGCACCAGTATGAATAACAGCAGATGCCACCGTCAAACAAGCCTGTAAATGGGTGCACAGCCAGTAAATGCCATATAGAGCTTTCAGTAAACCTGGATAAGCTAATATTGTGAATATGAATCTACATGTAAATACAATAATGGGTATTATTGTTTCCAGAAAACATATTTATCCCCAGTACATCTACTGGTAGAAAAAATACTTGCCTATGCTTGGGTGGTATTTGGGTGGTATATGCAAGCAGTATATTCAAAAACATGTATGTGTGCTTCTGTTTTTATTAACTAGACAGAGATTTACTGTATTAATATAATGTGGAATCCAATGATACATCATTTCAGCTAGCCAAAACAAATAATGCTACATAGCTTCCCTCTGTTACAAGATGTTTACTGTTATTTAAATCAAATATGGCACGCAAAATACTTGGAACCTGCACTTAAACAGCACCATTTAAAATATTAATTTAGCGTTCATATAGCATATATAATTCTCCCTCTTATAGTCTAGTTTGTTATACATTTATAAATTACAGCTATTGATCTTTTCAAATACATTTCCTATTAGATTAAGCAAAGCATAGGCTGGTGTCTCTAGAATATAGTCCCCTAACTACCAGGTACATGTCGATGAAGTCTGTAATGCACATGCTACTGTTATGTACTTTTCTTTTAACTGTCACAGAACAAAATCAAGCAGGCCTTGTTGAGCTCATTCTGAGATCTACATGGTGGCTGCTCAACTAACTCTTACAGTGTGCAAGGAAGTCACAGATTCTCACCCAAAACTTTTGCTCTAACAGCTCACGAATTCAGACTGTAACTGTTTGGCTTTCAGGGCATATCCAGCCAGCAACTTCTTATGCCAACTCAAAAAATACATTCAAAATAATTATGGATGAATAAATATGCTATTCTGTGAACAGTATTTTTTCTGTAAATGTTAATATTTTGATAATATTATGATAACCTGCTAATAAGACCTGAAAATCAAGGACTGCATATTTTAATAGTTGTCACACTTCAATGTTTCAAACAAATTTCACTATTAAACAAAGATAACCCGAGTAAATAGAAAATGCAGTTCTTAAATGATGCATGATCATTTCATTTGTTATCCAATCATGAATTAATTGTAATTAACCACATATTTTTAGAAAACTCGGTTCACCTTCATTACACACACCCAGGCCTGACTACTCCCAGACCTGTTGAATCAAGAAATCGCTTAAACAGAATCTGTCTGGCAAAGTGAAGTAGGCTAAAGGATCTGAAAAGACATCATGCCACGATCTAAGTAACTGACAGCTATGAGTGTGGAAAAAGCTACAAAACCAAAAAACAGGTTGGGCAAAAATGACATCCATGGGAGAGTTCCAAGAAGAAAACCACTGCTGACCAAAAAGAACACAAAGATTCTCACACATACCAAAGATGATCTTGATGATCTCCAAGACTTTTGAAATTAGTCTGTGGACTGACAAGAGAAAAGATGATTGCATCTTCAGGACCTGGACGATTTGCCACGTTTCATGGAACCATGAATTCTGCTCTCTACCAGAAAATCTAGAGACCGTCTGGCCATCATTTCATGACCTGAAGCTCAAGTGTACATTTAATACCTTGTATATGAATTGAAACTTGAATATGTGGAATGAAATTCAAACTTCCTTTTCAGTAAGCCTTACCAAGCTGTTAGTGTCAACATCTAACCAGCAAGTGAAAGTGAAAATAAAAAACAATTGAAGATTAAATGAATCAATGAGAATTGTAAAATGCAAAACATACAGGTCCAACCGGGATGCTAAAACAAAAATACTGTATTACTGTTTCTTTAAAGAAAAATGTGAAATCAAGCAATGCATAAGGAACTATGTAAAGCCTTTTGTATGGCCAAAGTATTCAGCGAGTTGTTCTACAAGACACACAGACTTCATGGGTCTTTAAAATGGGATCATTTCTCTCTGCAGCCAATATTTCATTTCCCTTTATCACTGCTAAAGGTCAGCTAAAGGTTCAGTATCCCAAAAAGTTGAATCAGTTCATCTGGATGTAGCGTTTTCAGTGGGAGCAATATTTCTTCACTCATCCAAGTGACTTCTTCAGTCTCAGCTGACAGCACGTTTCCCCACCCTTACAGACAGTACATCTGCCTAATGAGTGACACTAGCACCACTGACTAACAATGGGCCGTGAGGTCAGTTTCATGATCATTTATATGCTAATCATCATAACCACTAATCAGTGGTCACGAGTACCATTCACAGAGGTTTATTCAGTATATTCAGTTTTGAATATGATGAAACAGTGACTACATTTCTTTATCAGTAGTACAGCACTGAAATATGTGACTAGGATTAGTTTGGACCATATATGCATTTTCCGTAATGCTCTGTCTTTTTTACTTGGGAATGCTCCTTCCCTGCTGGCTTATTCATAGTTCCACTTCACAAAGCTACATCATATGCTATATTTTACAAATCTAAGACACGAGATGACACCAGAGCTTCTGTAACATCATTTTTCATTTAATATACTCAGATGCTCTCTGAAAAAACAAAAACAAAACAAAAAAAATGGCCGTATGGCATCCTTGCCTGCTTTGTCAGAAACCTCATAAAATACATTACTGTTAATATTAAGACAGTGTACACACTAGGTAGTGATCTAATTTTGTACATTTGAAAGGTGCCTTACCTCAGGAATCACCACGTTGCCTTTATTAATTTTGCTTGCTTTTGCAATTATTATTGCCTTGGTAATTCCATTTGTTACTTTAATATCACGCCACTATTTCCAGCTTTTTTACTAGGTGTAATACAAAGTGTAATTGAAAACTTGTGAGTTTTGCAGATTTAGACACTCCCTGTCTTTCTGTAATCCCAGGCCAATCCCATGACAATGCACGATTCCACTTTTCATCACCATCATGGGACGAATCAGACACCTCCGTTATTGATGACAATACTAAGGAATGCTGCGAATTACAGAACAATGAAAGAACAGGAAACAGTTACACATTAATGTATATTTGGGTCATTACTTTTTGGGGTATAATTAAGCATATATTTTAATTGTGTAGTTCTGTTATCCTGTCTTTTTCTGCCAAGAGTCCTACAAGATTATCTCTAACTGAATATGATCTACACCTGCCCAAAGAAGAATGCCTGTTACTGTTTTTATTTCATCCATTCCACTTAGAACAGACTATTTTTAAACAGAAAATGTTATAATCCCAGGCTAATTCCATGACAATGCAGGACTCTGCTTTTCGTGTGAATAAACAGTTTTTCATCACCAACATGGGACCAATCAGACACCTGTATGACATTACTGAGGAATGACAAGAATTACAGAACAATGAAAGATCAGAACATCAGAACATTGTGTATTTGCCAAACAAAAATATGGTCCACTACTTTTTGGATGTAATTAGGGTTATGTTTTAATTGTATAGATCTATTTTTCTATCATAGTCTGCCATGAGATGAACTAACTGACCATAGGGGAATACCTAATACCATACATTCCAAATACAACAGATTATTTTGGAACAGAAAAATGCTGGTCATTTCATGCTCTGAATGACTTTCATTGTTCATTTTATTGTTCATTTTATTTACAGTGCTTCAGTGTAGTAGCCAGCAAGCTTTATTCAAGCAGAAGCTATTAGACCGCATAATAGGCAGCACCAATGCTATGCATGTCATAGCATCAAATTCTATTTCTAAAATGAATTTAATTCATGGTATAATGTTAGGATGGAATAGAAGTGTAAAAAGACCAACGAAGCCTCTGCCCATCTTATTTGCCTATAGCAATATTGCCTTACAAATGTTCAATGAAAAACAATCCGTTACTATCGTTTAAGCTTGCACCAAAATCTGAGCAGCTTTCTATTTAAAAAAAAAAAAAAGGCATATTTTTCTTTGTGACAAATAATGAGGATAAAAATATCAGAACATATCCTGTCTTCGGATAAAGATCGGCAATCAAGACTGTCCTGATATCCTCTGCAGTCTGCCACAGCTCCATTTCTTCTTGCTCTAGGGGAAAAGCTGCAGTGTGTCATCCAGCTGAGAGGGTCATTGCTTGCCAGTTGCTCTCCACTGAGCAGTCGCCTAATGCCAGAGCAAAGAGGAGGGCAGGGAGGATTGCCTCCGACACTGCCCACCCAGGCAATCAACTGTTGGAGGATTTGTGGGAGGTGGAATTAGTCCATCTCCACTGACTCTGCCTGCCGCTTCTACAGGCTCTTCCCAATACCTGTCCGCCTACTCAGCTAGCCTTCCAACCTGAACTACATCTCTCATCTGACTGCCTCCATGCAAACCCTACATGGTAAAATGATCTTTTGCTGTTTATCCACCTAAAGCAGTCACCCTAGCACAATTGCCTCATAGGATTGTCACCTTTGGAGAAGTTTTCTCTGCTGAATGTTTAGGGATCAAATTCAACATGCTCCGTTTCTAATGTCAGCAGTATTACATATTAAACTTTTTCTTTTTTTTTGCATTTTTTTGTGGCCCTGTGGGTGTTTTTATCATCTTGTCTGATATACTCCCACCCACAGCTCTGTCAGATGAGCTCGAGTATCCCTTCAGTGACACCACCTGTCAAGTTCCAGTGTGTTCATTTGATTTGGTTTTAAATTGTGTGTTATTATATAAAAAATAATGTTGATGCTGGAGTATTTAGAGAGTGACTTTACAAGAGTGACGTCAGTGATATTACGCTGATTTTACACACAAAGTCCTTTATGAGATGATGCAGTAGTCAAAAGTGATAGTACGTTCCAGATGCAATCCTGTTGACAGTTTTGCTCCATGACATTTCCAATTAAGTGTACACATGAAATAGATTATTAGGCTATGTATCTATGAGGGATGTTCTTATTAATATGAGTCGAGTAGAAAATGTAATGTTCGTCAAGGTTTTAATGCAAAAAACATACTAGCCTGACACTCGGGAAGGGGGTTGTGTCACGTTTGCTGTGCAAATTAAATTGCAAAGAGGAGTAATTAACTTATAGATTACAGGCTTTACCTAAGGCAGTCACCATCTATAAATTTAGATATTAATCTATTTTACCATATTTTGACACTGAGTAATTTCAGTTTATTAATTTTTTTAGAAGAAACATAAGAGGAAATAGAAATGTGTGAGTGAGTGAAGTTATATTTGAAATGGGATAAGAATTTATGTCTCTCTCTGTGTCTCTCAAAAGTAAAAACCACTGATTTAAGTTTGACCTCTATTAAGGTATAAGGTAATCTCTTAGGACATTTACCCCTTCTTGTGATCTTATTACCCTGAGATGGCTCCCTGAACATCCTGTTTGAACAACTCCCTTGTACTCTTGCCCAACATGAAATTCAAGTTAAAGGGTCAACATTTTGACAAAGTGGGTGAAATGTAGAGTTTGTTCCAAATACTGTATATGCCTGCAAGTGGTAAGAACAGGACTAACAAGGAATGATCAAAATGAGTGGTAAGTGAGTGGTGAAAACCTGCCAAGGAGACTAACTTGAAGAGTGCAAGTCTTTTGTTTTTTACAGGTGTGATTCCTCTTGCGTTTTGATTACATCCCATACAATGATATACTTTGTATATATATAGTGTGTTTCAAACTGTGTTTTAAATAGTTAAATGGCACACATAAGGGTGGTTAATCATTATTAAATAATTGTATATTGACAAATGTCTGTTGCTAGAGGGCTTCGGATTTTTTTTGCCTTGTAACTTTCAGCCTTTTCACTCAGCTGAGTAATGGCAAATAGAATGACATGAGCACTAACAGGAACTGATACAATTAATTATTACTTGTCTCGAAATAAAAATGTGTTCAGCTTGTTTGAGAATTGTGATCGTCTGTTCAACAGTTGTCTAAATTGCCTATATTAAACGAGTCATCTTATGCCTATTAAAAAAAGAGAATTTAAATAGTTGCATGTCAACTTTATTATTTTGTGCCAAATAAACAATTCATTTTCATAAACAATTACTCAAAACAAGATTGCTGAATTATAAGTCCATCTGTTTGACAAGATACCAAATGATTATTTCCTGAAATGATCACTATGCATCAAATTTAGCTGGGAAAATAGTGTGGCGTTACAGCTTTAGTGGGTATTGTATGGAAAATCAGAAATGCCTTATTATTTGTTTTTACCAGATTGGTTTTAATGCATATTGCAAGCAGAAAAGTATACACTTACTTTAGAATTTGATGATAAAAGAAGAAGGAAATTGTTTGTTTTAAATGTTTTTTTCTAAAACTATGATTATGACTACTCCACATCCGACTGTTATTGTGGTCAAAAGTACAGGTTTAGAAATTTAAGGAAAAGGCTACTAAAACTGAACACAATATCCATATTCCATGGGAAAAAGATTAGACAGATGCTGACCTCTACAGGTGTGTTGCTGCCTTGCATTGTTGATGGATATCCCTTCATATTGTGAGACTCATAATGTTGCTTTCATCAAAACAAACTAGGATGCACTGGCATTGCGTGCAACGCGCAAAGGTCCTGTTACCAAGCAAAGTTTATAGGCATACATGGCTGTATGCTCTGTATAGTTGTAGATAGGGTAACAATAGCTCATTAAAGGGAACAAAATGATGAGCATGAGGTACTGTAAGAAATGCGGTCTTGCTGAGGCACTGATAGATAATGAAATGTCTCACTGGAGACAAAATGTAGTGGCAGAGCAACAGGGAGGCAGACAGCTAAACCAAATAACTGGGCAATCAGCCTCTACTGACAAACAGCCACAAGCCTGACTGAACTGGGAAAAATAGAGCAGTGGAGAAGACATGGCGGCAATGGAGCACAAAGTGGAGATGACAGCCTTTAGGACACAAGTGACAGCAATTGAGGGTAGACTGAGTACAACTGAGTGTCAGGCAGAAGGAAAAGCCATGCTGGTGCAACAAGCATTAATGGTGACTGGCACATGGTTTAAAGACAGACACAGGGGTCTCATTCAAAAGGTTCGCTTAGGCTGTAACTTGCTGCTTACCGGTCAGCTGGTCAGCTGTTTATAATGATGTTTCACACCACTGACCTTTAAGTCTTATTTAGAATGGTAAAGTTAGCAGAGTGTCTTTGTACTGTTGCCAGTCCTCTACAGTGAGGAGAAGCCAAGTAAAGGAAATCATATGTGATTGCAAGAGTAGCACTCACCAATTTTAATTTTAGAGAGTAACATGTGACATATTTCCTGATTCTACAAGAACTAAATCAAAAGGTGAATCTTCTGAGCAGAAAAAGCAATCACATATTGGAATTATAGTGGTACTGCATAATCTCTACATGTTACAATTCAGAATTTCTAATACATCCCATCAAGCTTTTTATTTTTTTAATTCTGAATGTTGGGGTTTTGATGGGACTTAACTGCTTTACCAAACAACGCCTTTGGTTTTTCACCCCACAAGTTTGTTAAAATTACTTTTGTTGTTTTATCCACATGCCTGTCTGCCTCCTGGGGCCTCCACTACAGTACAAAGCAAGTTCAAATTACCCAATATCATTCCCTTATCTGGCTTCACTTACACCAACATTGGCAATCCTGCTAAGCAGTCACAGACATAGACAGGCCCACCAACAGCAGAGCAGAGCACTATATTTTAAAAATAAAGATCAAAATATTGGCTAAAGAAAAATAGAAGCTAAAAGGAACAGTACTGATAAAAGAAAAAGAGAAAAGCTTTGACAAGATTGTAGTATGATTATAGCTATACACTTATATGTCCATAGAAAGATTTCACTTTAGTTACAGTGTTCATAAGTTGCTTTCATAGGCCTGAAAACTTAAGGTTAAGGTTACCTCACTAAGCCCCTAATCCTGCATCATAGGACAAACCTCTGGTGTCTGCACTCAGGCTCAGTTCTGAAATAATAATGACACATCTACCAGCATATCAGCAGCCTTTCTTACTAAATCCCCGCACAACATCTCACTTTCCCAAATCTTAAAGTAAAAGCTACTATTTATTTTAACCAGTTTATTAATTAATGGGGACAATTTGCTATTTGATACTGATTTTGCTTAGTTGACGGTTTTTACATTTTTTAAATATTTTATTTTGAAACCAAAGAAAGGACAGAACAGGAGACGATATTGGGACAAAATAGCAACAAAATAATCACTTGGTATAAACATTAAAATGAGTGTGTGTTTTGTGTGTGTGTGTGTGTGTGTGTGTGTGTGTGTGTGTGTGTGTGTGTGTGCACCATTCCTATGCACAAGTCTGTTCAGTCTAAACGAGAATATTTGTGAAAGAGGAACAAAAAGTAAGAAAAAAACGAATGAAAAAAATAGAAATAAAACTAGATAAATAGTTAAGCGTGGTTGTGTACTTATATGTACAAAGATATAAGGAGAGGTATTGGGAGTACTGGGGAAGGCACTGGCAAATTATCGATCAATCATGAGCTATGGACACGGGGGTGACTCAGGATGAAGTCCTCATCGAGACCTGCTTTGGTGGTTCAATAGGACAGTGTCTGCCAGGTTTTTATGATGTTCAATAAATTGTACTTTTATCTGTTATTAAATTATGCAGTTTTAAATTGCCCCCAGACCCAACAGAAGGGAGCCGACTAAACGCATTTCTCTTCTTCAAAGAAAAAAGGGGGGAAAAAGCATGTTTACTTTTATTATGTATTGTATTTAAATTGTGCCACTTTGCAGCTGAGGTTGCCTACAAATGTGAACTTGAACTGTTCTTCTTGTAATGCTTTAAGATATGGTTTATCAGCTTGTTTTTTCCTGTGGTATGAATATAGTATTTTTTTTTATCACAGCTAGAGTGTCTCACAGAAAGCAATTTTCTTCAAAGCTTACAGATGTTTGCCCCTCTTATCATAAGTGCTAACTGGATCATTGATGAAATCAAGTGTCAAAAACACATTGTTTTGCTGATTGTCTTAGGTTGGCTGCCCAAGGCCTTGTTTAACATAAAAACACAAACAGAATACAAAAGAAGATTTTTGGCTATTTCTTTATTCCATAGAGTTTAGCACGATAGAGGAGAGTGCTTACAGTGCAGTATATAGAAGTAGCATCACACTTGCAAATAGGGATGGGTATCGTTTAGGTTTTATCCGATACCGGTGCCAAACCAGTACTTTTGAAACGGTGCCGGTGCTTAAACGGTGCTCGAACCGGTGCTTAAAGAATGGAGAACACAAACTTTGTCCAAAAACCTCTTATGTTTTTATTTTTAGCAGTCTCTTTTTTTCTGCAAAATGATAACCAAGTTAGCCTTTTCTGTTGATACAACATGAAGGCATACTTGCCAACCTTGAGACCTCAGAATTAGGGAGACATAGGGGGTGGCAGTGGTATACATATATATACATATATATATTGTGTTATTTACAGTGTTTATTTATCGGATAAAATAAGTTAAATGTCACCGTTGTTATTGGCTGGCCGGAAACAGCGGGGGTGTCCAAATTCAGAGGCTGCATCCTCCTGAGGACCCGGCCTTCGCGGTCTAAATGGGCCGGGTCCTCCGAAAGCCGGGTAGGCCGGAAGTGAGCGACTGTGAAATTGGACGGTCTAGCCTTCAGAATTACGTCACGAGCTCTCTCGGTGGAGTGAAACTGCTCCTCGCTATC